>FIZR01010297.1:0-28381 GCA_900060175.1 Ferrisia virgata | reverse complement strand
TTTTTTTTTTTTTTTTTTTTTTTTTTTTTTTTTTTTTTTTTTTTTATACTACAAACAAGCTTCCCCGAACCGCGAACTCGATTCAGTTCCGTATTCACATTCACATAACAATTGATTGTTGTCTTTTTAAACGATTCGCCAACACAATAGGATGCACTTAAATTGGCTTCCATAGTTCTGTACATAGCGCGTTCTCTTTCTGTATTATTTTTTTATTTTATTAATAGCGTTTAACGCAGGCAGCCAGGCAGTAGAATGAAAAAAAAATAGGGGGAGATTTTTAGCCGAAGGCGTGTATTAAAAGACTGCCGCCGCCGCTGCTGTTTTTGTCAGGTCTGATTTGTATTCTTTTCGCGATGTTCTCCGGTCTACACGGGCGTGCCCCCGCTTACCTGCACCCACCTTCTGGGTCCGATGACAGAGCGCCTCTAACCCGCCAGGTCGAAATTACATTTTAAAAAGTTTTTTTTAATAGAAGCAATCTTTGCCAAAAACAGTTCGCTATAGCTATTTCTCGTTCTCGTCCTCGTCCGCATCCTAATACGTACCGAGCTTAAATTTATTACAGGTCTGATGCGAACCGGCCGCCTTCTTTCTCTCTTTTTAATTCGCGAATGAAATGATAAAGAGATTATTTTAATCATTTCATTCGTCGTAAGCGGAGCTTTTTTTTACACTCGTTTATTACGCTCTTTATTTCGGACGATTTTTTTATTCATTTTTTTTTAACGCTCCCTACTACTTCGTATAAACGTATAGCTATGTTTTATAGTATTAGGTCGTTTATAGAACAAATTTGTTTCGTAGCTGGCGAGTTTTTCGAAAAGAAAAAAAAAAAGTTTTCACGCTAGTAGTTTTTTTCTCTTTTTTTCTCTTCTGCTCTTTCTCTTCTTATAATACGACGATTTTGGCTTTTAATGTATATTAAGCCTTTTGTTAAATCGTATACTCGTAGAACTCATAAAGTTTAATTATTCGAGTTTTGGGTGAAATTTTATTCATTTAAAGAACCCCGTGCTCTCCTTTCACACTGGTATTCTATTAAGGTCGCGGACGGTTGAATTCGTAAATACTCGTAGTGCTGAGAAAATCTGCCAAAGTTGAAGATTTTTTTTTTTTTTCAATATTTTAAATACACATTGAGGTTTTGTACCGATCCCGTTGTAATTGTGAAATATTGGATCAATTGGGAGTATTTTGAAAGTTTCAGTTACAACATTTACAAACTGCAACACAATGCCTAAGATAGCCAGTTTTTCACTACTCCATTCAAAAAACGTTTTTTAAAAATTAATCCAGGCAAAAAAGTGCTAAAATAACAAAATGCTTGTAATTGTTTCAGTTACAAATTCTTTGAAAAATGGCCTAAATGGCATATTTCTAACCAAAATTCTCAACATTTTCATATTTTCTTGCAGTGAAAGTATTCTGCAATTTACAAGGTACAATAAAATCACCTAGAAATATTCGTATTGGTTTCAGTTACAATATTCATGTAAAAAGTCAAACATCATATTAGTAATTTATGATTATGCGTATTTTTCATTCCCTCATTCAGAAAAAGTTGTTTCAAAGTCGATAGAATTACAAAATTGCGAAGTAACGAAATATTTGTAAAGGTTACAGTTTCAGTTTCTAAGAAAAAATCCAAAATTACAATAATAATAAGTACCTAATTATGTCGATTTTTTCCTTCATTTAAAGAAAGTGGTTCAACTTCATAGAATTGAAAAACTGCGAAATAACGAAACGTTTTTGATGGTTTCAGTTACAAATTATTTGAGAAATTATCTAAATAGCCTATTTTTAATTGAAAATTGTCCCGTTTTCATATTATGATTAACAGAAGCATTCTAAATCTTACCAGAGTCAAAATATTGTGAAATAACGAAATGTTCACTGTGGTTTCAGTTACAGTCTCTGGGAGAAAATGTTTAAAATTGCAATAATAATACTTCATCTAACTATTTTTTACTTTCTCATTCAGGAAAAGTGGTTTTCTAACTCAAAAAAATCACAAAATAACGAAACTTTTCTAATAGTTTCAGTAACAAATTCTTTAAAAAATGACCTAAACCACATATTTTTAGCCAAAATTGTAACTTTTTCATTTTTTTAATCAGTAAAAGCATTTTTCAGCTTGCCAAACGCAACAAATCGAAAAAAAAACCGAAATATTTTGATTGGTTTCCGTTACAGTTTCTGTACGAAATATGTAAAACCGCATAATAATGCTAAAGATGAGCATTTCTGTGTTCATTCGTTCCTTAAAAAGTAATTTCCAACTAAAGTGAGGGGAGGGGTGAAAAATAGCAAAATAATAAAACAATCGTATCGGTTTCAGTTACATTCTTTGCGTGAAAAAAAAACAAAACAAAATTATTACTACAATTATAATATATAATCATGTGTCTTTTTCATTCCCTCGTTCAGAAAACGTAGTTTACAATGTAATGGAATAGAAAAATCACAAAATAACGAAATGTTTGTAATCGATTCAGTTACAATATTCTTTAGAAAATGCTTTAAATTACCAAATACAATGTGTCCTTTACTACTTTCGTACGTATTTTTGGCATTGACAAAACTTGGCTTATGCACACTTGATAAAGAGTAGTGAATCATGCAATGTTACCAACATATTGTTCAAATTTCAAAATTTGGACAAAAAATCGAGTTCTTGAAATATAATTATGAATTTGTAGACAGTTTTTAACCCTTTCTTAACTTGAAAGTCGCTTGAAGTGTCAATAAATTTTCAGTTCGGTTGAGGCGGGGGGGGGGGGGTAGAGGAAAAGATGATTGTTTGAAACTTATTATTGTTACTGTTTTTTGATAGTATTTGCGCTTACGTTCAAATAAATTGTAGAGAAATGTGGAGAAATAGTACGGAAAAGTTTTAAAAATTTTTTTCGAAGACGAATAAGTCTAAGTACCTATTAAATTAAAGGTATCTATTTACCTTGACTTTATAAGTGAAGGATTGACTAATCTAATCAATGTACTACTTTATTTACTGTATGAGACGAAATACATGCAACGCCAAGTGTAATCAACGAGATTGTTGCAAATATTGAAAAAGCTAACAAACATTTTTGAACATCTGGGCATTAATCTTCATACGAAAAAGTGAAATTATAGAATAAAATCACTCGATGCGTAACACACTTCAATTTTTTTTTGAAGAAAAATAAACTACGTTGATATAGCGGAAGATACCTACCTATAGAAAAGCCTATCTATGTTGTGTTAATGGTGGTGTGGTTGTAATCCTTCGGTTAAAATTTTCAGACGCAATCTTCCGAAGAATAACCACAAACCAGAAAAAACACTATCGCGTATAAACACATCCATTTAATGCGGAACAAAATTGATTCATTCAACATTACGTATAGGTAGGTACCTATTTAAATTCGACAAAACGATCGGATACGATCGATCCCTTTTACTGAAGTGAGGTAATTCATAATCGTTAATTTCAGTTTTCAAAACAACCATAATGTACTCGATATCCTTCGACATCGGTATACTGGATATAACTTGAAACTAGTATACCTTTCCGATGAGTTGTGAAAATCGCGCCAAAATACTGTGAAATTATAAATAAAGAAAAAAAATCGCGGCTGGTGGATCAAAAAAAAAAATATATATATATGAAAAAAGAAGTACGTAAGCCTACCCTAATCTCAATTATAACGTTTTCGCGGTATCCGTTAACACCTTGATACGTAGACTATGCGTATACAGATTTTGAAATTATAACATATCGAATATGAAAACCGATGATCCGATCAATCAAAATTAAAATAAAATTAACTATACAAGGGTGCTGACGTCTTGACATCCGAGAGAACGCTGTTAAGTACAAATTTCATACTCGTCTGGAACAATGCGTAACTCAGCATGTCACGATATCTTTGCGAACTAGTACGACGCCAGGTCGATTTATTCGATAGGTAGAGAGGTACCTCCTTTGTCGCGATAAAAAGTATAGGTACCTAGATCTATGGTACTGTAAACTAGCGATTTGCAACACCGTGAAAAAAGGGATCGATTTTTACAATAAAAATCATTTATTAAGTGTTGTCATTTCCCTTTCGAGCCTACTTATTATTTATCAATCTGTAATCTGTATACGATGAATTGCGTTTATTATCATCATTGTTATCCATTATTTCTGTTGTTTTGCACCGACTTTACGTCATTGGCATACGTTCTATTCGTAGTGTTGGTAGCGTGGTGCTGCTTATTACGTATTAGGGACGTAACTATCGCAGCAAAAAAGAACGATTGGTTTCAACAGATTTATCCTGCTCGAAGGTTAGAAAAAGTTATGAAATTTATTTTTTAAATTCAATCGGTGTTCTATGGATGCCCCTAATTCCAACAAAGGGGCTTTAGTGTAGTATCACTACTGTAATAAGTTAACATAGAGGTGAATTCAAATTTTTGATGCCCTAAAGTATTAAATTTCAAAGAGGCTTATCAAAAATATGTAGGGCGAAAATTTAGAAAAAATGGGACATTTTTCCTCTTTAGCGAATAATTTTAGATTACGAATGTGTGATACTAAAATCAAAATTTTTAAATTAATATTCGCAATAAATTTAAAAAAATTATTAGAGCATAGTTTCCAATACTCGATATTCAACATTTGGTATTAAATCACTTCATTTAGTTAATAAAACTAATTCATTAGTAAATTTTTTAAAATCGTTAAAAATCATCGATATTTGGGTAAAAAATTGGCAAAATAAGAAAAAAATGAAAACAATTAATCGAAAACCGTGAAAAAATGTAAAAAAATGGGTGATGATTGACCTAACGTATGAAAAAAGTCGTTTAAAATTACCCGAAACTGTGTAAAAAATTGACTGAAATGAGTAAGAAGTGCTGAAATTTGATTAAAAATTAAGAAAAATTGTTGAAAAGCGGATGAAAACTGCAAAAAAAAATAAAAAAAATTATTAAACAAAATTGAAAATGTTCTAAATTATAAAAAAACGTGTTAAAAATCAACAAAAATAGTTTAAAAATTAAAAAAAGTAAGTAAAATTTGATAAAAATTAATTTGAAATTCACAGAAAAACATTGAGAATGGGTGAAAACTGACCGGAAATATGAAAAATAATCGTTTAAATTCGATGAAAATTTAGTAAAAATTCGAGAAAAATGGGTAAAAATTGACCATAATTACGAAAAAAATAGTGAATAATCAACAGAAACGTTGAAATAATGTTGAAAAATGGGTGAAAATTTACCTAAATTATAAAAAAGTTGTTGAAAATCAAGGAAAATGGTATAAAAATTGAAAAAAAAAAACATTAATAATCGATGAAAATAGGCCTGAAATATGAGAAAAATCGCCGAAAAGTCAATAAAAATTTGAGAAAAATGATTTAAAGTTGACCAAAATTACGAAAATTGACTAAAAATCAAAGAGAATTGGATAAAAATTTGAAAAAAATGTGAGTAACTGCAAAAAAATATCAAAAATATTAAAAAATAAATAACAATTGACGTGAATTGTGTAAAAAACTGTTGAAAAATCAACAAAAAGAGATTAAACTCGCAAAAAATCGAACAAAAATCACGGAAAAAATTAAAAAATTCGATGAAAATTTACACAAAATAAGAAAAAAATATTTGAAATTCATCGGAAATTAGGTGAACATTTTTGATAAAAGCGAGTAAATAGTTTCAAAAATTGATAGAAAATCATGAAAAAATGTTAAAAAAAACAGGTGAAAATTAACCGAAATTACGAAAATTGAGAAAAAAATTGATGAAAATGAGTGAAAAGTGTAGAAAATTAATTCAAAATCATGAAAAATTTATGAAAAATGAGCAAAAATTGAACTAAAATATGCGAAAATTTGCATAAAAGTTGCAGAAAATTGATCAGAAAAAAAATATTGAGAAATGATTAAAAATTGATAAAAGTTATGAAAAAACTGTGAAAATTATCGAAAATTGGGTAAAAATTTGACTAAAATGGGTAAACAGCGAATAAAATTAATTAAAATCATGTAAAAAGATTGAAAAATGGCTAATATTGATCTAAATTGTGAAAACATAAAAATCAATGTATAAAGTCAGCTTTATTATTCCTTTAATTTTCGTGATGGTGATTATGTTCATCTCTGCTTTTTAAAACAAACATCATTATCTTTAGAATTATCAAATACTCATGAACTTAGACATTTCGTCGTAAAATCAATATCTGAATTTCAATTTATAAAATCATCTATTTGTACTTCTTTTCACTTCCAGTTTACATTTTATTTTTAGTCATTTTTTTGCCCAGCAAAATGAAAATTATAAGATCTTTTTGGAGCCGGCTTTTTCATTAAAACTAAATACTCTAACATAAAATACAAAAATCAACCATTACTGTTTTACTTTTTATGAAAATTAATCTTCACTCGTGAAGTTGAATAAACGATTTTTGTGCAATAGGGCAAGAAAAAGGTGGACTAAAAATTTTGAATTCATTATCAACTTACACTTATATTTCTTCGTGTATTTTCACATTCGAGATAATTTTAAGTTGAAATTCAAAATCGTAGAAAAATTCCTCTCTGATATGATTTAAATTCTAGTATATTTTTCATCTTCAGGTATCACCCGCGTGAACCGTGGCACGATATTAAATATAGGTGAAATTATCGTTTGATGATTTCAAAAGTACTGTACCTATCTACTGCAGTACCTATTAAACACACGCTTTTATGCATATATCCCCCAATGTTTTGAAAAGGTTTTAAAGGCGTTTAACGTTCATAACAAAATAATTGGCCAATGTACGTTTGTTTATATAACTGGAATACAACAAGAGCAAAAAAAACCATATAGCCTGTACATTGTATGTAGTGTACGGCAGCATATAATAAAACACGATGTAGCACTATTGTACAAGGTGCCTGGATATAGTTACTTTAATCCGCCTTTTAGCCTCCCAAGAAGTGTATTCAATTCGAATGCTGTGTATTCCGGCGTTGATTTGAATTATTGGGTCTCCGCCTTTATTATTCTTATGTACAAAATTTATCTGTATCCCTTTTGTAAACAGGCTACTTTTTTATTCGCGATGTTTATTTATCACGGGGGCCTCCGTTATTGTTATTATGCTCGGAATTATTTTTTATTAGTAACATAACGTTTTTTTAATGTACTCTCGATGAATTACGTATATATCTGGTATACTTTACTAATGTATTTAGGCTATCTCGTATGTATACAAAAATACATTATGTGGATGTACCTACGGTAGGTTTGAGCTGAGGGTAATTCGTGGATTTTTTTTCGATTTTTTTTTCCCAATTCCAAAATTGAAACTAAATCTTGTACGTAGTACGTAAAACGGTTATTTGTAAATGTACAATGTATACATGGCTGCACGAGTCTCGCCAAGTGTGTTTACTTTGCTGATATACGACGTCGTTGTTGTCGCCATCGTCGTCGATACTGTTAATGTAACAACCAATATTATAACATGGGAAGTACATATTCGGTAAATAACTTGTACGCTGCTACGTAAACTTTTGCAAAAACTAAATGCATTTAGGAAAATACATCTGCTATATTAGATCATTTTACAGACGTATTTTATACAGCTAACTCAACTCAACGTACATCAATAGAAGTACTACACTTTTATGTATTATAATCAATTTGTACTTGACTGGTCGATTTATTCGTCGAGAATATCGATGAAGAATACTAATCGGTTGCAGAAAATTGGTAGGAAGGGAGAAGAGGTGAAAAAAAATGGAATTCATCAGTTGGGTTGAAGTACAAAAAATCAGCACATTCGATTTGGCTAATTCTTGAATATTTTATATGCCTTCATGTGAAATTTCAGCCTTCTATATTCCTTAAAAAAGATTCCGTGGCTTCCCAGGGTTGGATCGTTTTTAAAAAAAATTCGTTTTATTGTTTACATAAACCGAAAAACAATTTTTATGACACGCTCCATCCCCTATGGAAAAATGATATTTGAGATGTTGAATCTCTTTGAATGGGACATTTTTTGAACACGAGATTTACGTTGCCAAGTTATGGTTAAAAGTTGCAAAATTGCGTGTTTTTTTTTTTTTAAATTAAAAATCACATTTCTCCATTTTATTCGAAAACAGTGCGTTCTAGAGGAAATTCGCGCAGAAGTAAAGTTGTAGAAAATTAAATTTCCTATCGTTAATGTACTTTTTAATTTTTTCTAGGGTCAACGGTTCGCTATATAATCAAGATTTTCGTATTTTCGGAATGATAGGAAAAATTCTATTAAAAGAGTCGATAAATCACAATAAATCGCAATATTCTTCGCAAATTTTAAAATACGAAAAATTGATTATATCGCGTACAGTTTCATCATCTTTTGAATTTTTCAACTTTGACAACCTATTCTGACCTGTGTGTTAAGCTGTTATTTGTGAACACAAGATGTCTATTAAGCCTGGCGATTACCATCGATTAATCGATTAATAAATTATCTGATCATTTTTAATCGAATAATCCTTTAATTATTTTTAATCGAAAAATCATCGAAATGTTGGTGGATCAGTTTTCAACTCGAAAATCCAGTGAATATTTCTACTTTAACAATCTATAGCACGATGGTGACGATTGATGACTTTTGATTGATTGAATTGTCAAATTGAAATAGTACACCTTGGACTTTATAGGTTCCTATAGAGACTGCAATGTAACGCTAAGTTGCCTATACTACTGCCATTAGGCACACGAGTATAGGCAACGTAGCGTTACACTGCAGTCTCTAAATTAAATTTTGTATTATTATGACATTCGTGTTATTTCATGCGATCTTTCCGAATATTTCAATGAATAACTTTTCAAATAAAAATAATCGTACGATTTTTTTATTATAAATAATCGAACGTTTAATCGATTAAAAAATTATAGATTACTAAAAAGTCA
This sequence comes from Ferrisia virgata, assembly GCA_900060175.1. Taxonomy (NCBI): domain Eukaryota; kingdom Metazoa; phylum Arthropoda; class Insecta; order Hemiptera; family Pseudococcidae; genus Ferrisia; species Ferrisia virgata. The sequence goes on along the minus strand of FIZR01010297.1, from coordinate 19,444 downwards.
ATTATTGAATTATTTTTGTAATCGATCAAAATTGTAACGGTCGACTAATCGATTTTTACTTGCATAATCGCCAGGCCTAATGTCTGTATGTATTGAACCCATTTCAATAAAAACTTTCAAGATTTAGTACGGAGTACTGTGTCAAATAGGAGGGGGCAGGGTGTCTTGGACCAATTTGTGTGTATTTCATATTTTACTACAAACATTTTTGACGTCGTTTCGCAATTTTTTTCTATATTTTCTACCTAGTAACTTTTCAAAAATGCCAAAAATTAAAGAGTTCTGATAGATGCCCACGAGTTAAGGAAGGAAATTTCGTTAATCCGATTTTACAGGTCATATTGTCATTGAAGACCAGGCATTACGGTCTATCGACCTACTGTGGATGAGGGGGGGGGGAGATATCAACAAAATTTGTTTTGTGGTCCTAGAAGACCATTACGACCATTTTCGACCATGTCAGATATTTATTATTATTTTTTTTTTTTAAACTAAAAATCATTTTCTCAACTTGATACGACAAAAATCAATCAAATTTGAGGAATAGGCTTCATTTGGTATTCTAGAGTGGAAATGACCTCCGGTCAAAATTTATTTGTGCCAAAATTTGAACAGAGAGTGCTGAGGGAATAAAATTGCAAAAATTGTTCCTTTTTGAGCCAATGGATAGGCGATCCAAAGTTGTATAATATATCCAAAAATTAGTCTCCCAGGTCAAATTAGGAAGGAAAATATAGGGGTATATGCGCTGTTCATTCTCTATCTACCCTCCAAATTGAACTTTGAAGTTTAAATTTAATATAAAGATGTATCTATTGAGGATCTCGACCTCTCAGTTTTATTGTACCCCCTTACAGCCTCAAAAATGTAGTTTATTGGTTGGTTTTTCTTATTTTTTGAGTTTGTTCCTCGCATAACTCCCCCCCAAATCGCTCTAGAAAGTTGAAATTCAGTATGTAAATTTATCAGCAGTCTTAGATGTGCCTTTTGGTGATTTCGACTTTTCAGCTTCATTGCGCCTCTTCACAACCGCAAAAAAGTTATTTTTTTGTTGGATTTCCTTATTTTTTGAGTTTGTTTCTTGCATATCTCGCGCCCAAAATGGGTTAAAAAGTTGAGATATAGTATGTAGACTTAGTATAGGTCTTGAATGTGTTTTGTGGTGGTGTGGACTTTTAAGCTCCACTGAACCCTTCCTATCCTAACAGTAGCGTAATTGCTGTCGACTTCAAGGAGGGGGGGGGGAGACATTTTGTTGGTCAGTGGTGAAAAAATGAGTATTTTGCCATATTTCTTAGCTCTAAAATCTGAATTTCACTGTTTTTTTTTGTGTGTGAAAATGAATTTTTACAAAAAAAAATTCAGTGGGGGGGGGGGTTAGTGCACATGCGCGCTCCTTTCGGTATTTACGCCGCTGCATTTCAACTACTGATTAGGAAAACGATGATTTTTTTCAGTTCACATAATTATAGTTTGTTACGGAAATCAGGTTGAAAAGCCTCTTTTTTTTTTATTAATTAATTAGTATTAATTTGTGCTCGTTGTTAATACCAAGTAAAAATATCCAATATCGCTTTCTTTTTTTCTCCGTATCGTTTCAGGAAATCCAATAAACTACAACCATAATTTCATCTTTCTTTTGGCAAATAAGACGACGTTGTGTTTTCTCCAGCTCGTGGCAAATTTCATTTCGATCATGGAAGCTTGCGAGGTGTTCGTATGGAAATTTTTATTCGTATATAAAACTTTGAAATATCATTACCAGAACAGTTCGAAACGAATACGAAAGAAATTCAAATGAAGAAATCCGTACCAATCGAGTAAGTACTTTTATTTCTTTCACGATATAAGATTTAGCGTGCGCAAATATTTCACTTTTGTCGATTACTTTTATTTCGTTCGAATTAATGGAAAACTACCGCAACGTCGGTCGCCTGCATCAAACCGCAAAATCAATCAGTTAACGTTACTTTCGCACTGCACGTAATTTCCCCAATTAGGTAGACTCATTTTCGAGAACTTAATCGTCTTGGACGATCTCGTTCGTCTGAACCACCCTAAAAAGAAATGAGAAAACCCCTCTTTTCAAGTACGTGATTGCGTTAAGATCTGCCAACTTGAACGTCTTCATCGCTATACTGTTCGAGTGTTGTACGTAGTTGGAAGGAATATAAGGGGGAAACTGGCAGTATGGTCGTATCGGGTTCGTCAACGAGAAGAAATATATATGTATTATATATACTTGGTAGAGTAAACTGGAAAATGGTGCGCTTTCGCCATTCGGGGGAGCAAGCAAAATGATTATAACGCGTCACTGAATTATACGTATAATCGGCAAATATAAATTTACTTCGAAAACATAAGCCCCGAATAACGCCAGTCAACGGCAAGCCGAGGGAAAGAGGTTTTCATTTTGAAATATTAATATTAAGAGTTATTAGCGTTTAGAACGTTCCGCCCCCTATCCACTTCGTTCGCGTTCCCGCACGAAGCAAAATTTGCGCAGGGTTAGTTTATGCAGTTAGTATAAAGAGTACCTATGAGAGAAAGAGAGAGAGAGAGAGATACGTACCTCTCTACCTACGCTGTGCAGGCAGAGAGTTTCAGCGCCACCACGTACAGAATTAAACGACAAAAACCACCTTCTATAAGGTCTTAGTGGTACCCGCTCCTATCCTCGTCAGCTCCTTACGGGGTGCTGCGGCGACATTGGCAAAGGCAGCAGCGATCGCACACATCAATGAGCTAATTCCTCGTTTCCGTTATTCCGTCGCTGCGTTTTCTCTGCGCCAATCTCTCGTCGTCGTTGTCGTCGTAGTCGTATCTTTTTCTCGTTCTTTAACGTTATTTTCCATTTATATCGATATGTCCCTTTAACATTGACACTGCTGCAGATGGTGAATCTCTCCCTTACACCATGCCTCTCCTACCATTACCATTACAGTCAAACACCCGCGAATCCAATTAAATTATACATAACGAAATTAATTTCATCCTATTCGACCCGGTTCACGGTGTTTCGCAAATTTCCCTCCTTTATATTATTACTATACAGATATAGTGTACGCGTACAGCTACAGCTACGTTACCTACCTATATTATATTATTATTTACCTTAATCCGAGCTCTAATTGGTCATTTTAAAAGAATCAATTTGCCCGCACGTATTCGTAGAATTGCTGCGTGTGCAAAAAGCTCTGGCACTACGCATCCGGCGACGATGACGACGGTGACGATAAATATTAACACGTAAGAATATATTTATTTATCGATTTTCTCTCGCATACATCTTTTATTCATTTTCATCTCTCTCCCTCCTCTCCCTCTGTACATATATATATGGTATTTCTCGACCGACGTTTTTTTTTATCAGCTGAACAGGATCGCTGAGCACAACCTGCATGCTTGGACGTTTATTTCGATGTACGCCGTAATAAAGGAAGCAAAATATGTCATTTTTTTCACTATATACCTCTATATCGGTGTAGCGTCGTCCAGCTCGAATCGTGTAAAAGCTCTCCGAGACTTCTCTCTTTTTTTTTTTTTTTTTATTAGTCACAATATCGTCGAAGAGTCAACGAAACGATTAGGGTGAAATTTGAGGCTTAGCGTATCCACCATAAGGCGTCAATTGGTACAAGAATGAAGCGTATGTATCGGAAGTAGTAGCTCTTTAAGGGGACTAGAAATTGTGCGTAACAGATGCGTTTGACGCCTCCCGTATTAAAGGGTCACAGGCATATTTTTCAATTTTTTTCTTTCTCTTCTCGGTTCGTTTTTTTTCTGTTTGTTTTTTTTTTTGTTTTTTGTTTTTTCATACCTGGTTATACTACATGGTATAAATGGTGAAGTTTATAGCCGGATGCCGTACGATAAAATTTTCAACACTGCGACGATTTATTTATCATTTTCTTTCAACTTGGTGCTTTAGCTTTAGGATCAGTTTATAGACAGTTTAGAGGACGCGGAGGTGAGCTGTACGGCTATCGTATTTGAACCGAAGGGTTGGTATATTACACGGCGAAAATTGATAAGTATAAAGTGTAGCGGCTTGAAAAAATAACGCGTTATAGGATTTAAGGAATCTGGCATATTAAGATAAAAATGACCCCACGGATTTTATGAAAGAAGTAGACTATACCTTACGCTACGTGGAAAATGGTTACGGATAAAATAATATAATAAATTTTTCAACTCTTCCAAACTATTGTTTTTTTTTTCACGAATTAAATATCGAGTGCGTGTGAAAGGTCTCATTTGTAAAATTATGTGCTGATCTCGGATGAAATTCAAAAAGTATAGGGTGGTGACATGTCAAGCAGGTAGTTTTTCTTATAATGCTATTCTTGGATTTTAATAATTTTTATTCAGGTTTCATGTTTGGTTTTAAAACGGATATATTTGTTAGAGGTGGGAGGGAGGCGGGAGGGGTTACCTAATAAGAATCATTACATTTAAGGTAGTGCTGTTATGTTTTTTGCATTATCACTTACCGTAATCGTTGCTCTATTGGTACAACGTTTTTCAGTATTCCCAATGGTGGTATTCGTATGTAAAATTTTTCTACGATTGAAATGATGAAAAATTTTGTACGTTCATTTTTTGAAAAAAGCCTATCCATTTGAGAAATAGACAGCTCCATTTTTAAATTTACATTGTTGGCGACAATATGTCAGCAAATTGCACCAACAAATTGTTTACAACTTGAAATACCTCGATTTAAGAATTTTGAAATTTATGTCGAAGTACCTATATCAGATGAAAAAATGGTACGTTTTATGCGAGAAACGTCAAAACTAATATAATTAGGATTATGAAAACACTGAAGATGATATTCTATTGATACTTAAAGACAAATGGAAACTAAAAAGATGGTTTAGCAGTTTGGCTTATTTTTAAAAAAATAATAGAGAAATTTTGATGATTGATTTGAATTTATCGTGCAAAATGCATCCGGATTCGTCTAATTTTCATTTGGAACGGTGTGTTTTATGTTTTAATATATTTATGTTATTTCCACTCGAAATTACTGTCTGATAGAGAAATATTGACGTTTTATTCGAATTTAGCGTTACAAAATATGTTCAAAGTTGTGAATTTCAAAATTTGGACTTCGTAAAAAGTTGCATTTTGTTATTGATCAATCGATTTTATTTCAATTTTCAAAAATTTTGCACTAGTTTTTTTGTGACGTTTTGATTAAAGTTCCACGTTTTTTAACACTTCTTGCTAAATTTCGGTAAATTTTCTGTATTTCGACATGTAATTGCGAATTTTTTTATTCTGCTTTCAAAATTTTTTTTAATTTTTTTGTCGTATTTTAGGCAAATGTTAACATTTTTAAAATACTTTTCGTGAATTTTGGTGAAATTTTCTATATTTTTACACACTTTTGTCAATTTTTTTTACTATTTTCAACGATTTTTTCACGATTTTTTGTGATATTTTAGGCAAATTTTTATGTCTTTTGGCCTTTTCTTGAATTTTGGTATATTTTATTAATTTTTTGCGCCATTTTCGTCAATTTTTCGTCGTCTTTTGTCTTATTTTAAGCAAATTTTTATTCGTTTTTAGCATGTTTTTCACAATTTTTCAACATGTTTCTCAAAATTTCTGATATCCTTTCCGAGCTTGATTTTCTACGTCATGTCGTGCATGAAAACCAGGCTAAGAGGACATCAACAAAATCCTTTTAAGGTCCTAAAAGACCATTACAACCATTTTTATCCAAGTGAGATATTTATTTTTTTTTTTTCAATTCCACCTCCCCTCCCTGAAGTTAAAAATTATTTGCTCAGCTCGATAATGAACGAAACCGATTAAATTCGGAAAATAGACTTGGATTGTCGACAGATTTGATATTCTGGAGTGAGGTTGGTCTCTGGACAAAATTCAGTTATGCCCAAATTTGGCAGGGGGTGTTGAGAGCCTAAAAGCGCAAAAAAATGTTCGTTTTTAAGCCAATTGATAGGCAATTTAAAGTTGTATAACACATCCAAAAATCAGCCTTCTAGGTCAATTAGGAGGGGAGATGTGAGTATTTCTACTTTTTTTTGACCTTGATAACGAGCTGTTCCTTCTCCATCTGCCCTCCAAATTGAACTAGTAAGTTGAAATTTGGCATGAAGATTTAGTAGGGGCCCTACATGTGCCTATTGGGGGTTTCAACTTATCAGGCTCATTGTTCCCCCCTCAAAATCCCAAAAAATTTAACTTTCTAGGCGGATTTTCTTATGTTTTGAGTTTGCCTCTTTTCATCACTCCCCTCCAAATTAGGCTAAGAAGTAAAATTTTGGTATATAGATTTAGTATAAAATTTAAAAGCGCTTTTTGGGGGTTTCAATCTTTCAGCTTCATTGCGTCTCCTCAAAGCACCGAAAATGTAGTTTTTTGGTCAGTTTTTCTTATTGTGAGCAGCCCTAGCGAAGCGAGGACACGAGCTGTAGTTCATTTCTTGTATATGAATGCGTGCCATGTGGCATGTAGATTTAACGGGATTCTAAATGTAGCCTTTGATGGTCTGAATTATGCATTTCAAAATCACTTTCCACCCCTATCACTGATTAGGGAAAAAGCATCGGTTAGCGATGTTTTTTTTCCTTAGCCTGATTTTCTTTTTATAGACATTCTTGATGTAATTTTTCTGCTAATTTAAAATTTTTTATCAGAATTTCTCTATTCTGAATATAAATTTTTCAAAAAAAAAAAACAACTTATCTATGTATGTTTTTAAATGAGAAATAGTCAATTTAATAATATTTTTTGCACTGAATGCGAATTTTCAGTCAAATTATATCTGTTAGGCGTCGTAAATTTTGAAAAAAAAAACACCTAAAAATTTTTGGACTTGCCTTACTATCAAAAATCTTGTTTTCTGTATTTTTAAAGAATATAAAACGTATAAGGCTGTGAGCTTTGTTTTTTCATCCCAAAAAGGAGAGTTTACATGTTGGAAAAATTTGCTACGAAGGGTGTCCCTAAAGCTCTCTTGTACGCCTTTTTAGCGATGCATGTATTAATCATGTTCAGTTTCCATTACTCAATTCAAGTTTTCCTTCCCAGTTTTCAGTTGAATTTTTAATAAGATGGTGACAGGTGCCACTTTTTAGGTATTTACTTCACGAACATCATTTTTGAATTGATTAGTTTGGGAAATTGAGATTTTCTCGTTATTAATTCCTATGTAATTAAAACCTCTACGTGTTAATTCAATATTCTCACGTTCCAATTTCAAAATCCCATTCTGTATGAGTAATAAAAGAGATCATGGTTTATAAACCGAACGATTACGATAAACATTCATCAGTCATTAGTTTTTCATTCAGAAGTAAACTTTTCCGCTTTAAAATTATGAGATTAACATAAAAAAAAAAGAAAAAAAAAACAACTCCAAAAGAAGTAAAAATAACTCTTTCAAAATACATTAAACCGAAATTAATCATATAGCTACCTTCGTAAATAAGACCTCGTTAACGTAACTTGTAAAAAGGGTACGAGAGAATACATATCAGAACCCAGACACATACCTACCTTCCCACACAGAGCGTGGAAAAAGAAAAAAAAAAACAGCATCGAATAAAGTCTACTTGTACTATAGCCATATACATAATACATAATATAGCCTATACCTATATTGTGCTTTACAGTCTGATGATTACAGCGAAAAGGGAGAGAGTTCTGTAAAACGTGATTGGCTTGTACTGGGAGCTTCGCTCGTTTAGGCTCCTCCTCGCCCTGCTCAGTACGACCAAAGAACAGAATGAATACAACCACTCTCCTTTTATACGGCGCGTCTTTTCCTTATATTTTCGCTTTTTGTGCGCTCAGCTCGTATATAATGTTAAATCAAAAATGGAAAGCCGTAAAGTTTTTGCTGCTTTTTTCTTCTTCTTCTTCTTCTTCTTCTTTTCTACACTTCAACTCGACAAAATCGCGCCAGTATTGCGCTTTTCCATTCTTTGAAATTGTATTTCGATGCTCAATTTTGGTGTTATACATATTATACACGAGCTGCTATGCAATATACCTATACTTTATTATAAGAAGGAACCTGCTGGTATAAAATTTTCTAGATATTTTCTGTTTGCACATCATAAATTGAACCTATATATATATATATAGGCGGCGCCACTTCATTTCCCTCGTTGGTGGTACCCCATTTCTTGTGGCCCTGAATTGAACATTATTTCAAGAAATTCCCCCTCGAAACCTTATTAGACGTGCCGTACCTTCTCCGGTGCAGCGTTGGAGTTGGCGCGTTAAAACCAGCAAAATTACGACGCGGTTTAAACTCCAAACCGGGGTAATGATCCGTGTAAATGTGACTAATTAATTTCATCAACAATCCAAAACAGATAGCCGAGCTTTTGGTACGCGAAATGCGCTTCATTTTGCCGTTTAAATTAACCGTGAAACGTGTGCAAAGATCGTTTCCCTAATAACCTCCTCTACTGTGCCGCCATCGCTGTAATCCATCTCGGCAAGTCTTGCTATTTCAACAACTCCACCCCTCCCTCCTTTCATTATACGCGGTGTTTAAACCGGGCGAGTGTCGGATTTTAAGAAAAATGAAAATTAGCGTTTTCAGAAAAGCGTGGTTTATTGTATGTACAAATAATGGTATTTAGGTGTACTCTGGACCCCTCGGAGACTGAACTAATAACATGATGACGTAAGCATGATTTAGGAAATTAATCGAGCACATGATTGTCGGTGCTGTGAATGGGTTTTCTGTGTTTCCTCAAATACTTAGGTATTACGAAGGAGAACCTAAAATACCTAATTTGGTTGCAAAGATATTGCGATATGTTTGAATATGATGAAATCATTCATTTTCATTTCCTGTAACTCTTACCTGATTCATCTTCTTGTTTATTTTTGTATTATATACGTAGTTTTAAGCGTATATTTAGTTTTTCCGCTTTGAACAGTCGTATGGAGTGAGGTAGAGAGAGAGGAGAGAGAGAGAGGTATGGAGGTATCAATACACCCCCCCCCCCCATAGCTCATAAAAATCTTCATTTTCATTTACAGAACATTGTAAAACATACTTTTTTTAATCATTGAAAAGCCATATTTATTTTCGAAAATGGGTTTCTTGAGAGTTTTATTAATTATTTATTTGATTATTATTTCAAGTTTTTAACTTTTTAATCCCTTAAAAATCAAATTTTTAACTCACCACTTTCCAAATTTCCGACAGTTTGCAGTTGAGAGATTAAATATACCAAATTTCAGTACAGGGAAAGCAAATGTCTTTGAGGTTCTGTTTTTAATTTTTTTTCTTGTTGAAATAATTTGATTTTGCTTACTTTTCATGTCGCAGCATTCAAGATAAGTAATACCAAAAGTCGAAAAAATGCCAATTTTTCAACTTAATTTTCTTTTTTGGACCGTTGAGGAAACCTCTGACCAAGAGATTAAATATATCGGCTATCTACTCTCTCCATGGTCCCGATTTAAATTTTACATCATCAAACTTTTTATAAATAAGGATGATTCCTGAGTAGCCCCCCGGTTGACTTTTTTTCGGAGCTGGAGTTAAAGCCGAAGGGACTTGGATCAAAAATCTTGGAGTTGGAGCTGGAGGAATCAGAACTCCTACCTCCATATCCCTGATTTTTTTTTTTTGAACGAGATTTTGAAAGTATTAATCATAACAAGATGATAATGATGTTTCTGGAAGTGAAAGAATTTGCACTCCACTTATCCAGAGCGTAGCTAGGGCCAGAGAGACTTGAACTGAAAATGTTGGAACCAGAGTTGAATCCACTTTTAAAAAATTTTAGAGTGGGAGCTGGAGCCAGAGGGATTTAATTTAAAAATTGTGGACCCGGAGGGACCAGGCCTCCTCTTTCTAGATCCCTGCTATAGACACTGAAACTCCAAGATCGAAATCTCCTGCTCTAAAGGGTAAAGAGATTGCGAGCTAAAGTTCTACTTTTCTCCCTCTAGAGTCGCTTTTCCCTAATTCTGGTTCGATGGTTATTAGTCAAAAGTTATTCTTTCACTAGACAGAAATCTGAAAGAATCTATGTACATCATATCTACATGTGAAATCTTGGGTATAGACATTGAAACACCAAGATGGGAATCTCCTGCTTCAGGGTTAAGTGGATTCTGGTTTAAAGTTTCGCTTGTTTTTCACCACAGATCACAGAACAGCTGTCCATTAATTCTGGTTCGACGACCATTGGTCACTCCGAAGTTATTCTTTCTCTACATAGAACATAGAAATCCCAAAGAATCTACGTCTCACCTGCTTCTGAGATCTTGGCCAATTAGAATTGTGAACAAGTTGAATAGGAATTAGTGAACAGCGCTCCTAACGGACAAGTCTTGAGTAACTTTGCACGAAAAATTTCCCTATTTATTGATAATAAATTTCTAATCCATTGCTCAATATTTCTCCACAAGAATCGTTGCAGTGTAGCAATATTATTGGTTGAGTTCAGTTGAGTTATTCGTTCAGTTACCTGCGCCATCTTTTTTTTGGAATGCTTAGTGCGATCCAAACGTTTCTTCTTAGAATTATTCTATTATTATCATTAATATAATATTATTTATTATCGTGATATTTTACAAATTGTGCCAACAACAATCGCTGTGCGCGCTGATTTCCATCTTGGTAGTGCCTCAGTGTCTATAGTTTATACAACTTTTTAATGAAATTGAACCCAAAATATTACAATCCTGACATGACGAGATTTCCATTGCTCGTTAAACTGATTCTACTTTGGGATTTTTGATTGTTCAATTTATATACCTAGTTAGTAAATCCTTTGCTCATACACATTTTGAACCATTTCCAACATTTGCATTTTGTATACCTTGGAGTTAGCAATATTGGCAAGTAGTAACTTCATAAAAAGAAATGCCTATATTTGTGTCGAGTAAAGCAATAAGCAGATATACTGTACCAGAGTACACGTTTAGGTCATAATCATACTCTAGCGTGAGAGGAAGAAGGTTAATCGAATAGTGTATGGTGCGCATAGCTAAGTAATTCAAATTTCGAAGGGCACCAGTGAAGTTTATGGCGAAAATTTCGCGACAATATACCCGACGACTGCGACTACGACAATGATGGCAGGCAAAAAGCCATTCAACATTGTCGAGTGTGCCTATCCTACATGCTAGAAAGAGAGCACTGCAGGCAAGGAATACAAGAAAAACTTATGTGAGACTGCGAAGTGTAGCACGGCGCGTACAAGGGGGGCAAACGAGGAGAAAAATACGCCGAAAGGGAGAAGCGGAGAAATAATAAAAATTCTATAAATTCAAAATACATACTGTTTAACAGTTTGAAGAATAAGTTAGTAATATAATTCGATTATTATGGGGACACGCGGCAGCGATGGTAACGAAAAGGGGACCATATATAAGAGAGTACGCGCCGCGCGCCCGCTTAAAGAAAGCAAAAAGGTGGAGCCGCGTTGTAATAAAAAATTATATCCGTTTAAACGTTGGTCGGATGAGTGAAAAACAGGCCTGCCCCTTATACCACTTATATTGTGTACATACGGATAAACCTCGCGAAAATACTTCGGTACTATTCGGCTATAATCATCGTCGTACGTGGATGCTGTGCCTGTGCCAAGGAACGCACCAGTTTATACAATTATCATCTCGTCCGAGGGATGATTTATGCTGTGATTTTATCGTGTACTAATTTGTTATCTTCGTCATCAATATCGTCATTTATTTACTTACTCTCGATTTTTGCGTGGGTGCTTTGATGTAGGCAAGATTTTTCGTGTCTTTTTTTATTCCTTTTTGGTCTTGTTATTGTTAGAGAAACCGCGGTGGTGAGTGCGTGCAGTTCGCGAGTTGTAATTGATTTTTTAATCATTTTTTTTTTAAATTAATTTATTTTTCATTTCTTGGCAGTGTTTTAATATGCTTTGTATAGTGAAGCGAGTGTGTTTGTGATTCGATTTATTGTCCAAGGTGAGTTTAATAGATATATTGATTTTCTTAAAAATGTTCTGAAGATTTTTATCTGTATTTTTCTTGTTTTAATGATACAGATTCAAGGATAGATGTTATTTATATTCAATAAAATTTAATGAATTCGATGCTTCGGACTTTTCACAACATTAAAGAGTTGAAGTTTTTGAAATGCACCCTTTTTTTTTTTTTTGAAGATTAGTGATTGGAAAACTTATTTATGATAGTTTAATGATTGTATCTAATGTTATGATTTTCATTTTTACTGTAGGTAATTCTAATTGCAGTAAATTATTTACGAAGACTTAAATTTTGCAAAAAGTACACAAAATTGAGTTGAAATTATTGACTTTTTCGAGGAATTCACATTTTGTATCTCATGCTCTCATCTGCACATATTTCGTATCTAGAATCTACCCCAGATTAATCGTATAACTTCCTCATATTTATTCACCTACACTTTTTTTAAATTCGTTTAGTTTTTACGTGTTTTACTTACGACTGTTTCGATTTTTACTATAGATCAGAAGTGCAAGCTTAATATCCCATTTAACACTTTGCAAAAACAAGAATCATTCATTCAGATAGAAACATCTTTTTGTTTTGGATATTACTTTGTTGCGATTATTTGTTTTAAAAATTATTCAACGTACCTAGATGTTGCTGTACTTTAATGGAAAAGCTTTCAAAATGAAGATGGACGTTTGTCTGAGGGAATTCGTATAATCATTCATTGATCTAGGTTATATTCCCTGCTACTTTGAAAATTCTCATTCCAATGCTGGCTGAGTGAAGGAATGTTTCTTATATGTATTTTTTCCTCTAGCTACTGGATTCCTTTATGGCATTTTTGACTAGAAATTTCAGTACATCGAATCCCTGCTAACTGTGAAGTAGGCTACTGTAAAAGTAATATGACTTTAGCTTAAACACATAGAAATTGTCTCGTAAACGTGTAGGTATTGGATCGAAGCCATCAAAGGTCATTGCATTTAAAAGTAAAAAGTACAAGCAAAAGGACACGATAAGGACGAAATAGCTGTGTTTGTATCTTACAATTCAATATTATACTTAAAAAATGGGCTTTTGTACTATTGATTTGAGAAAATACAGATTCATGCCAAGAGTGTTTAGTTATCCAAATCAACCCACAATATCTATAATTTGGTACATTGCCCCGGAAATTAAGGCTCTGAATGGAGTTTGCTCTCAGGTTAGTGACAAAGTTATACTGAATTCATTCTTGAATTTCTGATCAAGTTTTACCTAGAAATGTCAAATAGGCTGCTTTTTAAGGAAATCAGTCTTACCTACTCGAGTAGATAATCAAGAATTTTCATTGTATCACAAACTGTACCTTTAGTTAGATATCTGTAATGCATATTTTGTGAATTAGAATCAAAACTATATGTTGTGTACTCAAATGATATCTATTTCTGTTCTTTATACTCGAAGATACTTGGCCATGTTGAAATTGATTTCTTGTCATAATTTTAAAATTGGTAGTTTATGAGAGCTTTGATTACCCCATTCACATTATTTACCTCGATGAATTTCTCATACCCAAATTCAGATATCGAATAATTAAAAGGTCATTTTTTTATTGATCTTAAGCGCGATTATTAGTTAATTAAATTACTTACTTACTTACTCTGTATTCTAAGGCTGACATACAAAGACATTACTCAAGTGTTACTTGACCAAGTAATGAATTTCGCTGCAATTTTTATTAATGATTGAATGAAAAACTACCATTTTCAAATAGGAAATCAGTACTCAAAGACAATCTTATTCGATTTCCATTAAAAAAAATCAAAAACACATTGTGAAAGTAGGTATAGGTATTTCAGTAATTGAAGTTCATCAATTTACTCACATTTTATTAATCTCTGAAACTTGCCATATTAGGTATGAAAAAAGTAAAACACTTCTAGTCCACTATTGAAATATTTTGAAACTTGTTACAACTTTCATTTTAATGTCAAAAATTAAAAAGCCTAGAACATTAAAATATACAGTGGAATATCTAATCTACTGAAGCACTTTAAATGTTCAGTCTACTTCTCCCCTCACACTTGAGCTCAAAGAATTGAAAATTGCTTATATTTAAGCATTATTTACCCTTTAAAACTAAATAACTACTACTTACTTGATTTTTCAGTGTTTAAATGAGGAAAAATTAGGCTCTTTATATTTTATATATTTCATAAAAAACATTTATGTCCCATCCGCGCACTTGGAAAATAGTAACATGTACCCCTTACATATAGAAATTCAAGTATGCATCACTGAAACAATCACTGTTGGGTTTGGTTAGATTCATTTGAGTTTCAAGTGGTAGGTTTTTTTATTGAATCAAGGCTAACGATTTGAAAAACGACCTTAAGAGGTCCGATTATAATCCATAACGCAGAGGTAAACTCTCGCTAGTTTATTTCAATTTCAATCTAAGAGTGTCTATTCCATCGTTTGAAAAGTCTAATAAGTATAAAAAGCTTTGTATTTCTATTTTCTGTTCAGTTTCATTCTCAATTCTGCTCGGACCAGTTCGTTTTTAAAAGCATTTTGAACTGTCATGAAAAGTTCAATGTGAAGTTATACTGTAAAGAAATCCAACCAAATTCTAGGTTAGGTTGGATGACAATTAGAATATAAAATCGATTCCATCTGCCTTGGTATGGTGTGCCAGGTGTACCTGGGCGCACTCTACTTTTTCGAGGCATTTTTCTCTCCCAATGCTTCAAAAATTCAAAGTAAATTTCTCATTTTTCAAAGAAAATATTTCAACAAAATACTGAATAAAACTAAACCTTACTCAAGTAACAACTCTTTTATCGAGTCAAAACTGTGAAGACGCTTTTATGTTTTTATATCAATTTTTTCAGTAGTCTAAATAAATTAAAAAGAGAAACGCGCTGACATTATTAAAAATCAACTTTTTACACAACTTAAAATTGTTGTACATTTTCCAAGTTGTAAATGCAACATTGTAGTACTGCGGGTTAGTTGTGGGCAAAGGAGGAAGTTTGAGGGTTTAAAGCCCCTCTTAGGACTAAAAAATAAATCGAATTTTTTGAAAAAATTAAACTATTGAGACTAAAAATTTATGTAAATTATACTCAATTTTCAAAAATATAGTTTCCAATGATTGAAAATGGTCATTTTTTTCAAAAATGTTCGCCTTCGTTTTGCTCGAGCGTGCATACCAATTAAACTTCTGTGTTCAGTAGAATCGAAAGTTTGAATTCATCTCTGAGATAGTCCATCAAAAAAGTTACACGATTACAAAAAAAATCAACCTCAGCCTTGAGCTGCTACTAGCACCAGGTATCAAGATATCGATATCACCAGGTAAACTTAAGTATGGCGTACACATGATTAAAAGGATTAAATTGCATAATAATTAATTAAGCTGAAGAGTAACTGAAAGAATGTGAAAATTAGGGAAACAGCTACCTTTTATTACAACTTGGAAGAAATGAAATACATACATGTTAGGAAGGTTGCCTGTCCTTGATATTGAAGGTAGTGCTTACTCTCGTTCGTAAGTATAGTTAGTATGATGATACTTGAAACAATTTTTTCACTAAATACTTACCTGTCTGATAAATTATTCTGCACAGTTCGGGAGCTGTTTTAGGTTTCTTTAGTTCTCTAAGATTGTGTCATGTATCTCCAACTACGTACAGCAACACTCTGTGTGCCGTAAGTAATCTTGCAGGAAGCTGAGGTAGGATATTCTTTGACTTGAAATGTTTCCAGCAAATGGCCAACAATGAGAAGCTAGAAAAAAATTTTCATTTAAGGAAAAAATTTGAAGATGAATGACTCGAGAAACCACATTATCTTCAGTATAAAGCCTGAAATTTCTTTTGTTACTTATGAAAAATAAAAAAATCACGTAACTGTAGATACGTACATATAAGTAATAAATATAAAATAGTATTTTTACGCTCCATTATATTAGATACTATTCCCATCTTTATTATTATCCTGCGATACTTTGAAAGATTATGATAAATTGAAAATTAGTTTCATATACAGACATAAACGCGATATACGCTTACAAAAAGGGGTCAAACGATACGAGGCGATGTGTGGTATGCCTTGTTTATATGTACACAGACCCACACCCATACTTAGAAATAACCGTGCTAACGACGTTGATCCATTGAGATTTAGACAGCGGTTAAACCCTTATATATTGTCGCCGATCCTTGTATACTTTTAATTTCTAGTTCAAGCAGTGCAATAAAAGGGGTATATGTATCTATTATCACAACACAGACCATTATGTCATTAGCAGACGACATGATGGTAAATCTATCTAATGTTACAATCATCAGCAGAAAATGCCACCGATATAAAGTTCATTTCTTTCTGTGGACAAACACGTTAGCCAGACAGCTAGGCACTAATTTATTTTAATGCGTGCTAGAATTTTCAAAGAAAATCACGCTTACCTACGTGTATTGAAGTGTAGATACGCCATTTTACGATTGTAAACGTTCTTATATAAATATACATGCGAATTATGCTGATAAAACATATATCAGAATCCCCCTACGTGTATAATTACTCGTATTGCGTATGTAGCTGGCTCGATTGATTCCGGAAACATATCCAATTTATGTTAATTCCAGCGGCTAAATGTGTTCACGATTATACTCGTGCTATAACGCTCGCTAATATAACGTCGAAAATAAAGCACGAAAGCTGTGTTTTACGAACAAAATTTATGATAATTAATTTATTGGTTTTCTACGTGTACAAATGGCTGTATCAATACGGAAAATGAATGCGGTACAACGTGTAAAATTAGCCTACAAAAATATGTAGTATAAGTATACTAGGGCGGCGGGGTAGCTCTTTCAAAGGCGTGTCAATAAATAACAACAAACGTCGCACATTTCCACCCCCTCTTCGCGTATAAAATAATTTCGGACGTTTCTCGACACATATTTTGGCCCCGGATGTTGTACCTAATCTACCTATCTAGTAGCTACCTACCTACAATACCTACCTACATCGTATATTTGTAACATCGTGTGTGTGATTTAATTGAAACTAGGCTAATTTAATATTTAAACTAAATGACATTAGAAACTCGCGTTTTACATGGAACCTTCACGTTTCCGTACAATATTGATTAGGTAATATTTAAAACGATTCTAATATTCTTTCGCTTCATACACGTTTACAGATTCAACATTACGCGAGACGCACCATGATTCCATATCATAGATCCGATTGAACGACTGGAAAGAAAACAAACAAAACAAGGTGTGATGTTTCCGAACGTTTTGAACTCGCAATCTTTGCAATATTATAACAAATACATAACAGAATACCGACACCATTACGAAGAAATTTTGAAACACTATTCGTCGTCAAAAACGAAAACCATATATCAAAACCAAGACGCCATTTTGGTACCAACGCCGCCATACTTCGTGGAAAACCTGTTGAATGATAAAACGGATAAGGAAGAAAGCTCTATAGAGTCGCCCGTGTCTTCCGAATACAACGACGACGTATCGCCTCAGAAAACACCTCCCATGACGACCAATCATTTAAACGATGCCCGAGCCAATGTAGTAGAATCGCCTCCTATGTCACCTGTTTCCCAAGACAGCCATTACGTCGACAGCGTGTACCAGAAAACTGCCAAAAAACCAAATCCAAGCTCGGATTTACCCAAAGATTACAGCGTGTACAGGACGCAACAGCAATATAGACACGTGTCTAGTTACGCCATCGATAGAATTTGCCCTAGTCCGAAAACCGTAGCTTCGTCCAACGGTACCAGCAGCCCAGTGGATTCGGAAAATCTGACGCCTCCGGCAGTTGGCGAATATAACTCGTATTCGGAGGACGCGTACGTTGCTACACCGTGTTCCGATAAATTATATGGTATGTTTCGCGATTGTATTTTCTGACTAGGTCGTTATTGGTCCAGTAGCTACCTACCTTACTTTGTTGACGTTTTTTGTGAATTCATTTGTCGTAGATTCCAATTTTAGGCCCAGTATAGAAAATGACGATTCTTGGGAAAGTAACCGTAACAATTTGATCAATTATTATAAATCTAAACCTCGAAGAAATTCCGAAAGCCAATCTGACGATGGTGAAGCAAAATGTAAAACGTCATACGCCGATTCTACCGATGTACCGCATTCCGAACCGGAAGAAGAATGTGGCCAAAGATCGGATAATAACAATCAGTGCAATAGTTACCTCAACGCTAAATCGAAGCACGAATGCGCTTTATCCTACGTGAAAAATGAAGATGGCCAAACTGTCGTCGTTAATCGGCCAGAAATACCAAATAAACCCGTACTCAAATTTAGTGTGAATGCTATTTTAGGCTCCGATCATGGAAAAAGCACAAAGCCGGGTAAGTTTTGATAAGCACGTTATTGGTGAATTTCTGTTTAGAGATATGCATTTTTATGGGATATACTTTCATCCATTGATTAAGTATACGATAACATGGCAATGGTTTCTACTGGACTTTTTCGGGTGCCATTCAAAAAGTCTTAATTGTGGAATAATTGTTCTGTTCTGTACTTTTAAATAAATCATTATAATGAATTTAAAGTTTGTGAGATAAAGGATGAATACTTTTGGGTTCTACTTAAGTTTCAGTGCTGTTTGGTCCACATTTTCTCACTCTTCTTAGTGTGAAATTAATCCATGTGTATCGTAACTCTGGCTCAAGTTTGTGCTCCTTTGTCTTTTTCTATAATCAAAATTGAACTCCAACTTTGGAACGAGGCTTTATTCATTTTTAATTACATGACGTAGCACTTCATGTGACATTGTTGTCAACATTTAAAATGTGAAATGGGAAATTTGATACTTCAAGTTTAAAAAATATGATGTACAAGTTGGATAAACTTTAATTAATCAATTATGAAAAACAAATAACAATTTTTTCATCAAAAATAAATTATTATTAATCAATACTTTGAATTAATAATAAGTAATTGATAAATTAATCTTAAAAAAAAATAACCTGACTTAAAAATAAAAATTTATAAGGGATAAAAAAAATAATATATAATTACCATATACAAATAAAATAAATAAAAATTATTAAATGAACAAGTTGCCTAATCCAAAATTTGAAGGGACAAGTACTTTAAAATCAAAAGTAATCGGAGAAATACAGCGTGTTCAATTGATTTTGGCACCCCTTAGCAAAATGAGAATTTTTCGTGTTAAAAATGTGAGGTTGGCAACTTGTTTCTAGAAAAATACCAATAGGAGGTGTTGGAAAATAAAAATACGTAGAAACACGTTGCCAATCTCGCATTTTGAACAAAAAAAGTTCTTTTTTTACTGAGTGAGTTACCAGAATCAATTGAAGAGTTTGGTATCAAAATGAGATAAACGCCATTAAACTTTTTTTCAGAAAATCTTGTTTTTTATCAAAAAAAAAAAAAAAAAAAAAGAACCCAAGGTGGAAAAAAATAGGAATATTTAGCAAATT
>FIZR01010293.1:0-11797 GCA_900060175.1 Ferrisia virgata | reverse complement strand
AAATATAGTATGAAAAATATCGTATGCAACTCGCAGAAAAGTGCTCAATTATAAATGTGTGTTTTGCAACTACACACACGCTTATAATCTCGCACTTTTCTACGCTCGTTGCATAATATACTATTTATTCGATGTATACGTAGACCGTACATACGTATGTACATTGTACAACGAGATGTGAGACTATGTGGAGATGATAGATGACTCTGGACGTACTTCTACGCCAGCCAATACCTGTAGCATTGTGCATAATACTCGTACGTTACGTGTATTTGTGTAATGTATTGACGATTCCTACGAATGTGACGCTTACCTATATCGAAGCGTGAGCGAGCCCCGCTAAATTCATTCGTTCGTTTCGTACCGTGTACTACGTACGTACGCAGATACATATTTTGTCGCAAGAATTCAATTCCCAACTCGGGAGTAGTAGAATTTTCAACTGAAAAAAAAAAACACCAACAACAACGACAACGACAACTACAACATCAGGCCACGCCACGTACATACAATCAGCCGCACAACATACGAGCTGGATAGATAGGTAGGTAGGTAGCTAGCTAGCTAGCTAGGTAGCTAGGTACTTACGTACAACAATAATAACAAAAGTTAAAAATTTGTTCATTAAAATTACGCGCGATGTTGTCATTTCTTTTCAAAACGCATGCAATCGTGCGAGCGAAAAAAAAAAAAGAATTTCCGGCCTCTCTGTGGGATTTTCGTCCGTACTCGTACGGTACGTCTACATAAAGTCGATCGTCGAGAGCTGATACTTTGCTATAAGGGTAGGCAGAGTAGGCAGTAGGCAGTAGGTAGTAGGTACAACCTGCGAGTGGGTAGCCAAGTACCCAAATTTACAGGTAGAAAGGCCAGGCCTACGTACAGTTTGGTTTTCGAGCTAATTTACTAATTAATTCGCATTTAGGTACGTATCTATTATCATCTACTTACGTGTAGCGATTTTATAGCGTGTTTTCGTGGGAGTTGGAACTCGGCCTTTCTTCAAATATGCACCTACAGTACACGTACTCGTATTATGTACCGAATTAGAACAGACCCGGAGCAAGTTGGAGGGCATCGATCCGAATGCAAATGGAAATGATCAATTGTTCGGGCCTTAGAAATCAGTTTCGTTTCACGAAAAGCTGTTCGGAAAAAAAATAAAAATGCTAAAGATGATTTTATCGCGATTAATGGATGTAAGGGCGAAGGGAGAAGAAATCCCGAACTCGCCTGTTTCGCTCGGAAACAAAACTCGTGCTGGAAAAATTTTCTATTCCAATTTCAAGACTAACGAAAACGAAAAGTACTCGGCAGGTAGAGGTATTCGCCCGCTTGGGAGGAAATAGCGAAAACACGAAAATGAAAAGACAGCCAAATCCAAATCCAGATTCGAATGCAATTTAAATACGACTTGTTGGCGTTCGAATGAAGCTAGGCGATTACATAGCATAATTTGCTAAATGTTTGGCCAACGCTTCGCCTCACCTCGCCTACCTAAAGATATAGCCGGTATCGGTATATCTATGTACGAGCGCGTACTACGTAGGTATCATCTAGTCGTAGTATTTAATCTTGGTAGGCAGGCAGGCCTAAGATGATTTCAGCGTCACCGGTCGTCGTCGTCGTCGTCGTCGTCGTCGTCGTAATTATAAATGCAAATCTCGGGGTAAATATATCGGTACAATATTACGACGACCGACGATCACCTCAACCCGTTGCCGTGTCCTTTCGCAGTTTAAATTCCCCGAGACATTTGCAGGTGGGCTGGCACTCGGTAGTGGTACTGGTATTTCAATATTTCGACGCGTTTTGTTTTCACTTTTATCCGCTTCGTCAAAAATCAATTATATTTTGGCGAATAATCGCGCCGCAAATTAGGTAAGTACGTAAAAACACGTCGACCAAGATGGGTTAGCACGGCTGTTCGCTTTCATTCATCCCTCCTCCATCCTTGCTACCTCGCTGCTTGCCGGCAAACACTTCGTTACAGGAAGGTACTTAGGTAGGTAGGTAGGTAGGTAGGTAGGTACCATGATACTGTATTTGCCTTGCCAAGTTCGCCACGCTTATCCGTAATAAATATTTTGAAAAACTTACGTAAAACGGTATGGAAAAGCTAAAAATAGGGGAAACTCGGGCGTTTTGCGAGAAATTGAGAATTTTTTAAAAGAAAAAATTCGAATGATTTCGCTTTCCGAAACAAACCGAATTTCGAAGATGTCGAAGGTATTCTTTGTAGCTGGAATTTTTGTTTATATTCTTGTTTTCGGAATTTTTTCAAATACGCGGTATGTACGTACAATCGATGACTACAATGACACGCGCTGTCGGGTGTAGAGACGTTAGCTAGATCTAGCTATAAGATAGGTTCGTGAAAAACTTACGGAATCGTTTCTCGGTGAAGACTGGGCATTAATTTTCGAATGCGTGTAACTCCGAATGGCGGAAAATACTAGGTGCAGCAGGTACGTAGGTAGATCTACAGCTACGTATACTCGTCGAATTTCGTGGTCAACGACGCTGACGATGGACACCAATATGCAGCCGCTAGCGGGTACATATGTATATCGAGCGGAAATCTTCCAGCGAGCGTACGAAGTGTAAAGCCTTTAGATATATTTGGCGTCAATTTATTCAGCTCGTGCGAACTAGAACGATATTTTTTTTTCGTATTTTTCTAGCTTTTGGTAGCTTTGCTGGAAGTACCTACAAGCAGCGAGCTGCGACTCGCCACTGTTCGAGCCTGTCTGCCGGTTCGTGCGACGACGGGACGCGGCGCAGACGGAAGCCGTAGCGTCCAGATATGGCCTATTAATAAAGTCCCTAAGTATACTTATGGGCTGGCTACTCTTATTTTTTTTTTTCAGCCGACAGTTGTTTCGGATGCGGCATAGCGTTTCTTTTACGCTGTATTTTCATCTTCTCGCATTCAGCTTAGCCGTAAACTCGCAGCGAGCCGTCGTAGCCGGGTAAAAGGTAAGGTATCGTAGCTCGGCACATAAGCTACGATAATGGATATTACTCTCGTAATTAGTCGTTACGCTACAACCGGGCATTTTTCAAGAAGCGAGCAAGCAAACCAGCTAACTAGCTTCGATGTAAAATGACATAGCAGTCGACTCCGCGCCGCGCCATCCGCCGTCCGCCGCACCTTGCCGATGATTTTAAGATACGCTGCATGCGCGTACATTTCTAATTTTCACGCGAATACAAAACCATGCGATCTGATTGGATGCTCGTTAATTCTACTACAAGTGACGACATATCACTTGTGCCGTTGTTCTTCGTGTAAACTTTGAAAAGCACTTCCGTTTGCTATATTAGCACTTTTATTTCGCGTTTTCGTTCTTTTTCGATCGCGATCCCGTATCGTCGTGGTGCCGTTTTTAATTTTTTTTTTTTTTTTTCATTTCGATATTTCGGTTCTACAACTTTCTGTCTGTCTGTCTGTCTGTCTGTTTCTCTCGCTGTATCTCTCAATCTCTCTCTCTCTCTCTCTCGCTCGCTCGCTCGCTCTCGGTTTTTTCATTACCCCTCTCGCTGTACCAGTAGATCGTATTCCGCGTTTTTGCCATCTTAATCGCCAAGAATATACCAATCTACCTTCCGTCGTGTCGTGTGTATTATTCGACGATTAACAGCTAGCTAGCCTTTACAGCTGCTACATTCAGCCAGCCAGCCAGCCAGCACTGAGATACTTTTACGTACTTATTTACAAAAATACGAAAACACGTACAAGATCGCCGATATGTGTATTTTGAAAGTTTCGCGCCATTTTGTAATTTTTGTCATATTTTTTGTCTCTTTAAACGGAGTTCTGGCAAAAAGTAAGTTCATACTAGTATGTACCTTATACCCGTACAATTATTCGTAAGTAGAGGTACGTTACATATGTGTATTTAGTAACTACCTAACTACCTGTACCTACCTACCTACCTACCTACCTACCTACCTATCCGCTTATCGCGAGTGTTTTTATAACTGCTTCTTTGCCATATTCTCACCGCTCTGTTAATTCACTTACGATTGTTTACAGGGTTTCGTATTTTTATACGTACGTAGGTAAGTAAGCAGTTAGGTAGGTAGGTAGGTAGGTAAAGATATAAATGTATTTCGAGTACCTGACTAAAAAAAAAAAAAAATAAGCTACCTACTACTACATAGATCTACGATGCAGGGTTACTGGTACGTTCGTTTTTACCATACGGTACGCAGGTAAATGGTACGTACAAATGTAGATAGGTAGGTAGGTAGGTAGGTAGGTCTAGGTACTCGATATAAATGTACGTTTACCTATATATGTATTTAAATCGATAGATAGTTGGTACCTAAATAATTAACGGCTTAATTACTCGTAGATAGATTAACGTTGCGATAAAATAACGCTCGTACACGTTGGTAATGATCGGCGTAAAAATGAAGGTTTGTCAATTTTTATATTTCAAAGTAGCTATCGTACATTCGATCGAGTAATGGCGTAATAAGTAGCGTAGATATTCAGCTATTTACCTATCTCAGATGAAAGGCAAGAAATTGTACCGTATGTAAAAGTAGGAAGGTAGGTAACTAGGTATGGCGCGGACCACCGATCTGATTTTCAAAAATGAAAAAAACTCTTTTCAAGCACTCGATACTTTCGGCACAGCAAATTGAACGTAAAACAAACGAACGCGGATTCGATTTACATCCGCACCATCTATCTGTATAGGTGAAGTAGGGTTACGAGAGCAATCGAGATTTTGTCAGTCAGCCTGTTGATCTGTTGATTTCACCTTATATCTTGAGAAGCGTGAACGAAACAAGTAGGTACTAAATCATCTACCCTACCGTACCCTATACCTAAACCTACCTACCGTATTCGTAGCAAACACGAACAAGTTGCAAGTTGCATTTTGAAAACGTTGTTGTTGTTGGTAGATATTTTCATTTGCGCTTGAAGGTTGAAAAGTTTCATTGTACGGTATACGCATTACATTGTTTGTAATTAGGGGGTTCGATATATTATGGGTGTTGAATTTCGATCGAGTTTTTTCGCTGATTCGGATCGAATTCGCGTTGCCGAAAACGTACTAGGGTTCCGTCCGTACGGAGGACGGTAAACCGTAATTCGTCATTCAGGATAGACATTAGCGATCCGAGTACGTACGTTGCCTTCGATCTACCTATAAGTAATAAGTACCTATACTGCGCCTTCGTGCTTATTCCAATTCAGCGTAGTGTAATGGTTTTTGTACTTTCGAGTGAGTACCTGCAGTCGTACCAAATTCGAGTATATCGCGAAACCTTCGAACCAGCCCAACTTACTCGATACTTTTGAAAATAAACGCGAATAAAAATTTCCGCCAGCGTTGTTTATTGTGCAGCTTCTCGCTCGAATACGGAGTCCTACTTCGAGGACAGTTCTATTAAAATTCAAAGTTCAAGGTTTATGCGTATATTTTCATTTGCTGCACGAGGCGAAATTTGATCGCGACGCGATCGACGTATTTTTTGATTTTTCAACATTTCGCAAGTTTTCGGCGGATTAGTTGAAAAGACATCTTGTTCGCAACTTCGCACCTCCTATTCGCCGTAAGAAAAGTATTTTTTAATTGTAACAAACGTTAAATAAAAACCCTATTCGTAATTCGAAGCTTTGCTGAGGTACTGAATCGCTCTTATTCGAACTAAGTATTCGCGTTTTGCGCGTGGATGCGCTTCGCTTTTCATTACCAGTCGGCGTTACGAAATCTGAAAAAAAAATATATATACATATATCGAGCACCAACGACGCACGGTTTTCATTCGCCTAGGTATTTACATATTTTATAACGTGTGAAAAATATGATAATCGAGTTGGTCATTTAATCGACATTTCGAGGGAGGATCCGATCGCTGATTTTCAGGCGCACGTTTTCGCACTCGTTTCGAAAACGAGCTTACTCCGATTGAGCGGATGAGCATACGTCGTCGTGTTCATACTCATTTGCAGCCGCCAAAACTACGTCTACATGCAAACCTACGAGTACATTGAGTGAATGGAGTATCTATAAGTAAAATCTGTATTATTATTATTATTATTATTATTATCATTATCATGTAGGTATACGCGCATCTGAGTGAGTACTGACGCGAGTAGTCTGTTATTTTCTAGATAGGCCTACTACGTAGCTTTTTGGTAAGTGTAAACGGAAAACCACAACAACAATAATTCATTCGTCGTATAATCGCGCGTTAATTTACGCAATTGCAATTTCTCGTATTCAATAAAACTGCGTGTAGACTGAGCTGCGGTATCTGAACAGTCAAACTTACTTAGCTATGCACGCGTACGAGTACTTATACTTACGTAAGAGTTTTGGAGCCAATTACAACAGTACGATGCTATTCCGCACCGGTTGGTAGTTTGTCTGCGCTGTTTTACCTAATTGACTCATTATGAAAAAAAAAGTGAATTTCCTCGTATGTACTAAGCATCTACTATCTACCTACCTACCTACCTACCTACCTACCTACCTACCTACCTGTGTATATAAACTTTAGAGGTACGTAGACGTACGTATACGTATTACGTATACGTACGTACTATATGTATAGTAATTATACTCGTATGGCTGGTGAAGGTGGGCAAGAAGAGGAGGAGGAGGAGGAGGAGTGCTCTTAATTCGTTTACAAAAATTCAACGTACATATAGGTATATGTAGGATGTAGGCCTACCTCTACCTATTTCGCGTTTAAATATCCAGTTCGTAACTTGTGCGTTGAAAAATTTTAAAATCGCATTATTTCTTCTTTCTCATCCGCATATCGTTTGCATATTTACTTACTTACTTACTTACTTACTAACTAACTAACAGTGAGCACAGCCGGCAGTGGGTAGTAGGTAGTAAGTATCTATCAAAAACTTCCTATTTACGATGAAGTACTCCTCGTACTGCCGGTGATTGGGCTGTTCTTTGTACGTATCTGGCTGGGTACCACTATTGTACGACGAACAGTTTCAGACGTTTTACGATTACAAATCGCTGTTGCAACTTTCGGTAGTCTACACCTTGCAGCAGCGACTAGCGAGTAACATATGTATTTACGTATTTTGTGAAGAAAAAAACGATCCGATTGCAGATGCATCCGATACGATTATTATAAGTACTTTTGGGTATAGTAAAGGCGAGTAAGATGTGTGCGGAGTAGGCTGCATTTATTAGTTGAAAGTTGGCGAGTAGAGTCTTCTGTCGTGTAATCGGCAACACGGCCAGACATCAGTTTTCACTCGTACACAAGTAGACCTACGATACGAGTGATATACCTAACTCATCTGTAAGCAGAGTTAGATAGTAGCTAAGCCTAAGTAAGAACGTACGAGTACCGCTTAAACGACCTTTATACGGCCAAATTAATTGCTACAGTAAGCGTTGCAGTCGATTAGATGCTATTAAAACTCGTAGAAAGGAAATTGAAATATTTGCTCGATTCGAAATTTTATATGCAGTAGAATTAGTAAGTACGTCTACTTACCGCGTGTACCTAGCACCTTCGAATAGTATCATAACCTTTTCTCATTCGACTAGAGTGAACAGTAGACGCAGTACGACTGACCATTCTTCCATCAGCAACGCAACGTACCGATACCGATACTGCATTTACATTAGGAAAATCGACAACGGTCGTCTGAAATTTTTATTTTGACAACTGGCCGGAAATTCTGCTTTCAACGATGTCAATCGCTAGTCGTACCAAACGCAGCACAGTACCTTTACCTGTGCAAGTGCAAACACACAGGTACATTCGAGTAGGTATAATGGATATTGGTGTGCATCCACACGTATGTCTATGGAACGTAATATGTGCGCAGACCACACACTGCTGGTCTACCGCAATACACAATTCGATAAACTATGTGCTATAGGCCTACATGTACTCACTGTTAGATACCTCTAGCTCTAGCTCTAGCTCTTGCTCTTGCTCTAGCACTACACTGCCTACTGCCTACTGCCTACTTAAATTTAAGATTAATATCCGCGAATACTTACCGTTACTATCGATACAGATGTGTACGTAATGTTGGTACAATCTAGGTCTAGGCACGCAGACTTATATAGATAGGCAACTATTAGGTACAGGTGCTACAGGCGCTAAATGGGCAATGGGTCTGGCGGCAGCGGCAAATAAATTGATAAGTAGATGAAATTTCAGCGAGAAGCTGAATATTTTATATCGCTCGCGTCGAGGCCTATACGCGTATTTTCTACGAGTACATACAAATATATGTACACGTGGCGTACGGCATCTAACTACTTGTACTTATTTTCGTGACGCGAATTTTGCAAATTATCGAATTACATCGGCGCGTATTTAAGTTACAGTTACCATCATCAACTACGCTTAAATACGTATCATCATTCGTTAGTTTATCTCAAAGCTGCGTTGGTTCGGTGTAAAAACTTTTTTTTTTTTTTTTTTTTTTTTTTTTTTAAAAAACTTTTTTTTTTTTTTTTTTTTTTTTGAATTTAAATACGAAGCTAAGGGTACCAGGGCTGTGTGCGCAAGCAGTGGAAACAGTTTGAAGATTGGAACCTGGCTGGTTCTCCTGTTGGACGAAAAAAACTGAATTTTTCAACGAAATACAACTATCGAGTCCAAAAAATTGCGCAAATTACTGAAATATTTATAGAAATGCGCTTTCTGATGATTAAAAATATCATTTTTTCAGACATTTTCGGCTTTGCTTCGCTCGGCTCTTAACGTCCTATTATTATTATTCCTATTTTATTTTTTTATTTTCATTCCTATAACGCGTAAAATCATCGACCGTAAATGATGAAAAACAGCGCGTGGCTCGTTGGTCGTTGATAAGCCGGCGAATTTTAAAATTTTCGATTGTTGGCTTTGGGAGGTGTGCTTTTGAAAATGGAGCGATTACTGGTCATAGTCGTCTCTTATTTGCTAGTCAATTTCGCATGCCAGTTCCACGCCGAGCTACAGTAAATGTATCTATTATAGGCGTATGTATATGTTAATGTAAACGTAAGTACGCAGACTCGCTTAAGTATTTCGTATTACTCAGTTCTGGTTATCAACGTGTTTCAATGATGGTTATAATATGTACAAATACATCCTGTATATAGGTAGGTAGGTAGGTAGGTAGGTAGGTAGGTAAGTAGTATTATACAGACAACACATTCTCACTGATGGGCGCTAATTCTCAGTGCGAATTGATCTCTAGAACCGAGTTTGTTATTCGTCAAATTATCGAATTTCTCCGTAGCAGAAGACTTTCCTCGAATGAATCCAAATCTGAATCCATCATTTTTGATTTCCGCTCTAATTCAAAATTCTTCAAAATCTCCTTGCGCAGAGGTGAAAGTAGGAAACACCGTGATCAAAGCATCCAATTTGTTGACGTACTTGGGAATCCAGTTGGACAATCGTCTACTCTGGGATATGCATGTGCGTTACCGCGTTGAAAAATGTACTCGGTACTTACCTATTTTGACCTCTTTGTGTCACAATATTTTTGGTTATAGCAATTGGGCCAGAGCCATCATGTACAACGGCACTATTGGTGCATTATCTTTTTTACCATCGTTTTGGAACATCACGCAACAGGATCTTAATCAAACGCCTTGAAAGATAGATCTATTGCAGTCAATATTGGAAGGCTCTGTCGCTCTACTGGCTGCGCGGCTGCCTGCATCTTAGCTGGATGGGGTCCCTATTGAGCTAATGGTCTTTGAAAGATCTGTATTATGGCTTTTACGACATATGCTTTTCAAGTCCGAAATCTCCAACACTTTGCCCCTATCAATGTAATAAATCTATGTTATAATCGCTTAAAATCGTATTTTCATTCCGCTACCCTCCTTAAATGGCAAGAGCGCTGGTCAAATGGTAAAAGTGCAGCCTGGACTCACGCGATTATCCTAAATCTTAATAAATACCTCGAAAACCAACCCCCATCTCGACTTCTTTTTGAGCCAAGCCGTATTGTGGCATGGTTGTTTTGGAGCATACCTCAACCTTTTGTAACTGTGGTACTACCAGCGAAACCCCTTTACACATTTTCAAATTGTACCCCAACTTTTCTTCTGACACACCTTCTCTAACTGACCCATGCGACCCCTTTCATATACGAAGAGGCTGTGCTTCAGGCTCTTCTTTACAGCAATTTATAGAGTATATCAACACTGCTGTGGAAATGACACACGAGCTAATTCTCTTCATCCCCCACTAGTTTTTCACGTAAGTTCAATGCTTATTCATTCTCTCTTCCTGCAATTTGTTTTCATTTAATTTTTATCTCGTCGCTGCTTGGCTTGCCTACTACACATTCTATCGTATGTCTTTCTACATACTGTAAGGTTGCCTTTCTTAATGCATTGTTTTATTTATTCGTTGTGCTTTTCATCTCCAACTTTGTTTTTCTGTACTATTAATTATCGATTATTGTACATCGCGTAAAATTAGCTCGCTTTGATCATTTATATTATAGTGCTTTCGTAATGTTCCCTCTGTAAAAATTTGCATTTTTTTTTGTTTTTTTTTTTTTTAAATTATGCATTATATTGCTTTCTTTTCCAACTATCATCCTTGCTTTCTGCTGGTACCTACCTTATAAACCCCTGGAATGAAGGTGGTGCCAGTGGGGACCTGGATTTTGTATATGATTTTAAATGCTTTTGTATGTATTGTGCTCAATAAATTTTCCCCACATGTTGATTGGGGAAACCCCTTCCCTCCAAAGAAGGTAGGTAGGTAGGTAAGTACATTGTACGATGCACATACGCAGAGACGTACATCGTACAGATAGGTATGTGTTTATTGCCTGAAATGTGAGCGCGTTATAGTAACTATACGAGTACGAATAGATTTCAAAAGAATTTTCCGAACGATTCGACTGATTGGCAATGGCAAGATTTACATTTCAAAAGTTGAGCTTTTTTTCCTAAAACTCGCAACGCTTTGACGAAGTCGAAGATGTTAAATTATTAAATTACCCGCTGTTCGCGAATACCCTCCTACGTACACGTTCGTACAGAGTGGTACGCTTCAGCATTACGTTACGTTACGTTACGTCTTACATCGTTGATATAGCCGTATTGCTCGCTTTGATTTAATGTTTACGAGTTTACATTTACTATACTCGTACGTACGAAGGTACATCGAAATAATGTGCTTCTACTTACAAATAGCAAGGTATCCTTGCAGCCAGATAGCTAGTTTTTATGTACAATGTACGTCTACATAAGCGCGTACGCACACACAAACACCTACACCTGCACCTATGACATGATACGCGTTGCATTTGTGTACGTACGTACGTACTTACGTACATAGGTCGGTTGGTGTTGGTACCTACACATTTATGTAGATACTTATGTCTACGCATATATGTTAGTAGACCTACCTACGCGTTTACGTTCTCACTTGCTGTGCACAATTTATTTATATATATATATATGCGGCTTTGATTTGTTTGAAATTCGAATTTTCAAAAATTGGCGCATTACACATATGTACATGTATTGGCAATGTATACGATACAATCGTGGCAATTTCGTAGCATAACGCGTACCGACATACCTATTCTAGTCTACCTACCAACTACGTAGAAGTAGGTAAAATAGGTACATGTATGTCAACCGCCCTAAAGTTAAAAATTCGACCTACGTACGAGTGTTTTGTAGGGCCTCGAGCATTATATGTAGGTACGACGACGTAATACACGTAAGTACCTATATTCGCTATGCTATACCTACTTGTTGTTAATAAAAGAGACGATTGACGAAGACTAAAGACGATTTTTATTTCTTAATCT
>FIZR01010287.1:0-77810 GCA_900060175.1 Ferrisia virgata | reverse complement strand
GGGGGGGGGGGGGTCACGACTTTTTAGCTCCATTGAACCTTTCCTACCCGCAATGCTTTTTTTCAATTCTCATGATTATAATATGTCAAGAAAGTCAGGTTGAAAAATCATCACTAAGCGATTATTTTTTTTATTTCTTAATCAGGAGTGAGGATAGGAAGAGTTCAATGGAGCTAAAAAGTTAAAACCCCCAAAAAGCACATCTAGGGTCCTTACTGACTGCACATACCTAATTTCAACGTCCTAGCCTAATTCAGAGGGGAGTTATGCGAGAAACAAACTCAAAAATGAGGACAAACGATCAAAAACCGCATTTTTGGAGCTGTTCTCAACTACTGTGATCTCGCCGTTCGCAGATTTCTAAACCCTAGATTCTTAAAACTAAAAAAAATAAACTACTATGGTACTTAATAATGTAAATGAGAAATGATAGATATGCAAATTGCTTACCTTTACATTGCGATACCTCCACGTGAAAAATTCAACAATTAGCAGGCATAAGATGATTAAACACGATAATATGAGAATAGTTGTTCGTAGCACCCAATTCAAAGCTAATACGCAAGGTCTTGAATCGACACACGATTCGCATCCTTCGGCACATGGTAAACACTCAAACGATCCCGTTACATTGTAAATACTTTCTTCTCCCTTTTAAAAGAAAAACAAAACTTTGTAAGCAAATTCTCACAATCTTACAACCTACTTCATTGGACTTCATTAGAAAAGTACAAACAAATGTTATTTGTTATTTAAAAATGAAAAAAATATTATTTCAAAAAAAAAAACAACAAATAATAATCATTCATCCGATTATTAAAAAAAAAGTAATTAAAAATAGATTGTAAATTGCTATTATTTCGATTTTCAAATATACGACCAATACTTACAGGCGACCTCATTTTAAATATTAATAATAGACGACGTCCTTTTGATATAATAAAGCTTCTCAATGGAATGGAAGTGCTTACGTTTTTATTTAAGGACGAGCGGGTAGTTTATTAACGTTGAACAATATTTTTTGTTCAAGCATCGCTCGAAGCCTTTGCTATAGATGACAAGAAGCTGTAGCATGAAGCCAATTAAAATATAAGCGAAAAACTCACCAGCATGAGTTTTTCATATTCTTCTTCGATTATCGTACCATCGAAATAATCGTGATCTGCGCTCTTGTTTAGAAAATAGAAACCTTTCTGACAAACGCATTTGTAACTGCCACGTCGAAATCCGAGTCCTTTAATTGAAAC
Organism: Ferrisia virgata; assembly: GCA_900060175.1. NCBI lineage: Eukaryota > Metazoa > Arthropoda > Insecta > Hemiptera > Pseudococcidae > Ferrisia > Ferrisia virgata. The sequence continues at coordinate 76,563 of FIZR01010287.1, read as the reverse complement.
ACACTGCAAAATAACGAGTTCGCTTATAACCGTGGTTCACATTAGAATACTTATTGTATCTGCTGTAGCTTTTGTACTTAGATAAAAGGTTGTAAAAAATATTGCTCGTGGATATAGTTCACCTTCAGTGGACAAGATTAAATTTGCGCTTCATTGATGTATTCTTTGGATAAATAAGTAGTCTATTATGTCATGAATGGAACCCACGCTTTTTCAATCATCAGCCTACAGCATTAGCTTTGGTTTATTTTATACGACACTGAAACTGCCTTGAAGGAAAAAATGTCTACCAATTTTATAAAATATCATTTTCCCCACATACGAAACGCAAATTGAGTTAATCAGTGAGTAGATAGAAGACGTTCTGTATTACATTGTATATTTGTTGGATAGTTGTAAAAGTTTTTCAACAATCTTGGTCGAAATTTATCACTCTTATACAAACATAGGTAAACATGATAAATTATTTTAATTTTGTAAGAACAGTGCTAAAATCCTACGCAGTTAGTTATCCAGTTCAAATTTTCGTTAAAGGGCGCCTACAGTTAAGATAGGCGAATTGATTTAAAATACATGCAAAATTATGGTATAAGGAGCATGAACGGGGGTAATTTGACTTGCTAAACATGAGTACTTTATTGGGTAACTATAAGCACCATTCGGCTTCCTGTAGCCTCAATAGTTTCAGTTTTTCATATTTTTAGAAAGTTTAAAAGTAATATTCAAATAAATGCAACTCTTTTCATTTGTGGTGGTAGTTTTACCCATTGACTGAAAATTATAGAAAATATTTTGGTGTTTAGCCCTTCATGTACATCTGAATTTATTTCCATTTCCTGGCATTAGGCGGCCTGGGGACGATTCTTGTGCTCGTAATTTTTTTTCAAGAGCCTCCAAAGGCCAACAATGTTCGAGGATAATTTCTAAAATCTGATGGCAGTACAGATTTATCAATCTTGACCGTAAGTAGATATGTGAGGTAATTTTTCAATCACCTCAATTGATCACCGCTTCAGGCATCGCAACAACTTCAAAGAAAAAGCTTCGCTCCACAGAAAGTGAGATTTTGTAACTTATTCGTAAGAATTTTACAAACCCCTTAAAAGGCCGATTAAAATGAAAAACCTGTTCATTCACCTTCGTACCTAATCCTACCTATGATAAAATTTATCATAAACACCTGCGTAATGCGTATATGCAGCACTATTTTGCGGTTATTCGAGATGTTAATTAAATTGCCTACGCGATTCGCCGTAAATACGAATTCATCGTCCGTACGATTTTCGATAGAATCTTGCTTCCATTTTTGCATTCAAAATGGCTAAACTATCACTATCTAAACAATTTATGGGTTAATTCCATTCAATTTTTTAAACTGCAATTTTTTCTCCAATTTTCCAGCGACATCAGGTTACGATGATGAAAAAAAAATTCTACAAGAAATGAAAAATTTTAAATTTACGCCAAATTATCGTATATCAAGTAACTAGATACAGATAATTTAACGAGCTAAATAATAATTTGAGATTGATTTTTTGTTAGAGAGTATTTTTAGGCGATAACTTGAAATTTATCCATATAGCGCTCGAAATTTTTCGTTAACACTGATATAGAAAATGTATAAAAAACATCCAGGAGGAGAAAGAGGGGGTCAATTAAATTTCAAAAAATTATATTTGATACAAAAATCGAAACAATTAAACGCAACCATAGGTCAAGGGGAGTGGACTTAGCCCACAAGATGGTAAACAAAAATAAATGGAATCAATATTTACATTTTAGCTTACAAAAGGTTTCTGTTCTGCGGGTGGGGGGGGGGGGAGCGTTTGGAAACTTGAATTTTAGTGTCAAGTGGTAATGTATGTATGCCTGAGCAAAGCAAGGGCGAAATTTTGAAAAAAAAATAAAAATAAAATAGAATTTTCAATGGAAAAAAGGTGTTTTTTTCGAGAAAAAATATCAAGGTTTTTAGCAAAATCTTTTCAAAATGTTACTAAAATTTTTATATTTTCATCTATTTTCATGAAGTTTGGAACATTTTTTAGACATTCAATCGGTTTCAAAAATTTTCAATCAATTGTTTGATATTCATCATACACAGAAAAATATTCCGCGGAGCTTCTACTATTTACTCAACATAGACAATGACTACAAAATTTTTTTGACAAAAAATTTAGTGGTTCATATGTGATTTTTTAAAATCCACTCGTTTAATAATTCGTCTGCTTCAATTAAACTTCAGTAGTATAGCCGATAGGGGGGTGGACCCCACCACCTCCCTTGGGATGCAAATTGGGTTTGGAAATTGAAATTAGATATGCAGAGTCGGTAAGCACTCCAGATGTGCCTCTGGGGTTTTTGACTTTTTAGCCCCATTGAACTCATCTTACCCTTAATGCTAATTAGAAAAAAAGCATCGCAAAACGATACCTTTTTTACATAAATTTAAGAACAATGCTGATTTACTGACTTCAACAGTGGGCAGCTAGATATCTAATTTACTCTTTTAACATGATTAAATGAAATATTTCTTTTAGTTTTATATTTAAATGTTTGTAGTAAAAAAATATGTACGTACATTCAAGGCTGTTGACAGTTGACATATCAACTGTCTGAAAAAGAGTATGCGGGTAAGAATGATTTTTGCAGGTACGTTGCAATCACGTCGCAACAAGATGTGTATTTATTGGAGTAGAAAAATTAAACTGTAGAAATGATTTGTAACTTGTTCAAAAGTTAGTCGTATAGAAGAGACACTACGTAATCACTTCTAAAACTTACTAGAGCGATTATTTTGATTACTGTACCTATACCTATATTTACCATACTGACAGTACGGCTGAAATTGACTAAATAGCGATGTTTCGGGAAAATACATTGATAATGATTACGTCTGTCTCCGAAAGTAATAAATATTTTGGTATTAAAACTAAATTTTGAATTTCAATTCAAACTGACGAATCTCATTAGAAATTAGAGAAAATTAAACAACTCGAATACGTATTGTACATACCTCGGTGTATGTGTAAAGCATTAATAAGTATTTGCATGAAATATTTGCGTAATCATAATCCAATTTTAGTGTATTATCGGTCTATTATGTTTTCTAAATTACACATTATATATCTCGATTAAGCAGATGATTAAAATTAATCCAACAAACACATCAATATAATCTGCTTACTTATGGAATACGAGTATAAGCATTTTACAGGAGTACTTTGTATTTAACAAATACTCTTGGAAGTAAAGACCGTTTTCAAAAGTGATTAAATTTTATCCTTTAATGGGCATAAATTTCGATTTTTACCTGCATCTTGTAATCGCATGCTCGTGTGATTTTTCGTTAAAAAAAAAGTTACATATATATGGCTACTTAATACTGGTTTCGTATTAACCAAACACTCAAATTTTGAAATTAAAATTCAATCAAACCTCCAAAAAGCACATCTAAAACTTATACTAAATCTACATACCAGTGGCATGGTGTGAGGTAAAATTAGGTGTAAGTAATATAAATATAGAAAATTTTTTTTAATGGATGAAACTTAATGCAGCGTTGAACCATTTCTTAGTGCTTACACAAACCTGTATCTACCACTTAGCGCATTCCCACTCTCATTCCCATCAACACTCGCCAGTACCTAAAGAATTAATTTCACTTTTGTTGGAATTCAATTAAATATTATATAATATTAATTAAAGTACCAAAATCAATAAGCATGATTTATTTTAAGAGTGTATTCAGCATTTCATTAAGTATTTAAAAAATCATAAAAAAATTGCATGTTGTATTGATGAAACTATAGGCAGTGTTGAACCATTTACTGGTACATACGCGCAAGTAATTCGATAAATGCTTACAAAAATGTGTTTCCACCACTCAACGCATTGACACTCTCGTTACCACCAACACCCACTGGTACCTACAATTCTACAAAATATAATGGTGGGGAGTAATGTTCGTTATCCCGTGTTGTAAGCAAGACGTCTATTGCTCACTACACGAATAGAATGAACAGACGAATTATAATTATATTTGTAGGCTTTTATAATCTTGTTGTACATTTTTGAATGTATAAATATCGGCATCAATTTTTTCTTTTTTTGTGGATTTTATCTCCTCTTATTATCTGTTCTACGTTTTTGAATTTATAAATATAAACAATAATTTTTTTTAGGTTGTTCAAGTGTAAGCATTGCTTACATTGCTTAGGTGGATGCCACGCTACTGCTACGTACCAAATTTCAACTTGCTGGCCCAATTTGAAGAGGATATATGCGAGAAACAAATTCATAAGGAAAATCTATCAAAATACATTTTTAGTGTTGTGAAATGTGCTATAAGGCTGAAAAGTCGGAACCCCCAAAAGGTACATCTAGCTCAATTTAGAGTGTGATAGGGGAGGAACAGGTCTTTTTCAAGTTCAAAAATGGGAAAACCCTCATATCTCCTTTCCTAATTGATCTAGGAGGCTGATTTTTGCGTAATGTTACACAACTTTGGATTGTCTATCAATAGGAACAATTTTTGCGATTTCTGCTCCACCGCACGATCTCCACCAAATTTGCACATGACTGATTTTTGACCCAAGCTAATCCTCACTCATATATATTTAACTCACAGCTAAGCTGAAATTATAGACACCGAAATACTAAGATGTCGCTCTGCAGGTCACAGCGGAACGGATATTACGCAAAATTTTTGTAAATAATTACTCAGCTGATCCCCACTAAAGAGCACTGATCAGAAAACCTCAAAGACTACTTGGTGTTTAATTTTTATATGGAATTCACGGGCAGCATTTTTTTTAAAACTTCCCCGTAATTTGATTGGCTAAGATATGTATGACAACAAATCCTTATCACATCTGCAATCAACTGATTTTGTTGCTGTTTCTGTTGATAAAAATACTACTTTTTAATTGGTTTAGGTTATGTAAAATTATCCAATCAAATTGAGGAAAATTTTTTTTAAAAACGCTGTATGTAAATTTCATTTTAAAAAAAGAAAAAAAATTATTTAAGGTTTTATGGTCAGCGCTATCCAGCGGAAAATATGTCAGCAATTATTTACCAAATCCTCTCACGTTTATGTCCACCTACAAGCATTTCGGCGTTTCAGTGTCTATAACTGAAACTTTTAACCGAATTGGAGCAATTTTGGTCATCAACACTTGACCATGAATAATTGATTGTCAGCTGTGGACTGTCAATAGTGGACAATCAAGACCTGGACTACTAACATCTTGAACGTCAATTTGAATGTTAAGAAAAACATGCTAACAAAATTCCTTATATTATGACTTCCCTGTTCCAGCAGAAGTCCAGATATCATCTGACGTGACATAAATTAAAAAAAAATCTTGATTAGATTTTAACGTTAGGAATTTGTAAATTACTTGGCAATTTTTTTATAACATTCAACTTTTTTGCCAAGCATAATTCAACTGTTGATGACACAGATATTCACAGTCCGAAACAGTTGACCATTAATGTAAAGGCCTTCAACATTCAAGCCATCAAATCAACATCAAATCAACTGTTGATGGTCACCTGTTGACAGTCCACCGTTGATGCTAAAATTCTAGTATCTGTCATCATCGAAACTCGTTTTAATGGTTACGCAGGACTCTGAACCTGATTCTGTTGATACTCACCCTCATATACCATAGATCGATAGACTGTAATAGCCTGATTTTCATTGATAATATGACATGGAAAATTAGGTTAATGATTTATGTATTTTAAGATGAGAAAATGAAGGCGAAAAAATGAATTTTTGCATTTTTAAAGGTCAAAAATAACAAGTAGATATCTGGTTTTGAAATTTAAAAACTCATACTTTATTATGAAAGGAAGATCGGAAAAATTTGAAGAAATTCTTAGAAATGGTCCATAGTGAAATCCATTATCTGTGCAAGTTTAAAAGAGTTTGGTCAAGAATTGTTGGATATAAAAATTTATAAGCGGAATTAAATTTTGAAAAGATTTAGGACAATATCAGTGAATAGGGGTAGGATGGTGATAGTGAGGGGTTACTACCGAATTTCCAGACCATAGGTATCAACTTCCAGTAGATAGTTTGATAATTCCAGTCGTAGTCGAGTCAGGGGCTAACTCATTACGCTTACCTACTTCTGCTCTTCTAGTTCACCAATTCAATTTGGACTAGCGCTGTGCTACAAATGAAGGCCCTCTTTTTCCTCTTTAGTTTACTCCGATAATTTTTTATTCTCCATCGATTGATTGGAAAAGAAACTTTTTTTTTTGTTGTAATTTCAAGCCTAAGCTATTCCTCTCAAAATTTTGGATACACTTACTATTGAGTCTTCCTTTTTCACTCTAAGGACCATTTTTCAGAGAAGCTATTCGCAATTCAGTGAACTTGTCAGGTTGCTAGGGGCAAAAAACAGGTGTTGCTTCTAAATCGCCCAACTGTTAACATTTATCTAGCATGTAGAAATTACTCAATGCTTGGCTCATATCGATATAATTATGTACCCACCAAGTAAATATATTTGACTACCTGCAATACATGTAGTGCGTTGGTAGGTATGTACATGTACTATGTAAGTAGGTAGGGGTACATTTGAAAAATTCATTAAACCTCCTTTATCAATTTCAACAGACATTAGTCAATGAAGAAAATAATATTTAACGTGAAATCATTTGTGAAAGAAACGACTAACCCGTGCTTGGAATTCGGAATGACTTTACTAAAAGAGAAGCAATTTCGTTAAAAAAAGATGGGTATTACTTGATGTAACATGTGTGATGTGTGCATGGAATTTTATCCTTTCTACGAAAAATTTGTTCGTGACATTTTAAAAGTATAATCAAGAATCAAGTCGATGAATGAAGTTTCATCAGCCTTTTATAATTGGCATGAAATTTTTATTAATACTTATAGCTTCTTTTCTTTTAATGAAATAAAATAAAGTTTTCATTGGTACGAACGAAAAATTGATTAAAAGCATATTCGTATAAGTTTTACCAGCGGTAGAGGGCTGACTATAAGAACTTTAAATATCCTACCATTTCCACGCTTACACATTGTCAACATTGGTTGTAATCATGAACTAAAGTCGAAGGTGTACGATGTTTTAAACCTTGAAAATGTAGGTGCTACACATCGAGTGTATATATTTTTCAAAGAGTAAAATTTTAAAGTAAACCGTGTAAAAACCGTAACTATAAATACAATTCGGAAAAATTCCCAAGCGGGATAGTAACATCAACATAGCGATTCCGTCGTTTAAAGTTTATTTTAAGACACAACATCCGTTTAGAATTTCATTCTTGAAGTAAATTCGACGGGGAATTCAAGATCCATTGCAACATGACATAATTTTGTAGGATAACAGCTTTAGAATTTTGATTTGCTACAGAAGTGTTTAGGTATATGAGTGTACCTACATCCTACCCGTACGACAATTTCATTAAAATTAACTTCACGCTGGATGTTAAGAACGGACATGTCGTATATCTAACCTACTACCTATTGCAGTTCAAAGGTCGAATAATTCCCTTCGAGAATTTATTTTCACATCGTAGCGTATTCAAAGTCAGCGCGATTGTATCAATTACGTCTCCTAAAATACTTGTATATAAACTATCGCCCAGAAAGTACTACCTATTCAACATATTCAGGCTTCGCAAATGTATAATCTATGGTATGGTGATAGGTTCCTATTCCTACGTAATGCTGCATTTGTCACAATAACTGACGGGACACCAGAATAAGTAAAATTCTAACTAGGTAAAATCGTGACTATATAATTTCATGCTGTTTCGTAACGCGTACCTTAATACCTAGCTCAACCTACTTTATCTGCATTTACACACTTGATAATGGATGGCCTCTTGAAGAAAAAGTTAAATTTTAGCGTTGTATTTTATTCATCATTGATGCAAATGGAAGCTTAATTTACCACAATAACGAATCGTTCGTTGGCAACATTAATTATAACTACCTATCTACATTAATGTAAGGTGAGTTTACCAAGTATCCTTTAACGGCTAAGTAGCTGCATAACAATACAAATATGTACTTGAGTTACAAAACAAAGAGATTTACGTTGGTAATAATTTTAAACACGCATATTAGCAAATTCACAACATCCTGAGGATTTCTCAGAAAAGTAGGAGGTGAAGTTCATATACTCGTACTTTCCATTCTAGTATAACCGAGGCTTTCGTTACAGGCACGAGTTATGTATATTTATTATGCATATAAAAGTATTAATTTTCGCTATGTCTTGCATCTTAACTTTTAGATGAAAGTAGCTAAGCGAGTCTAGAAACACATTGAATAATACATCAACAAAACATTGAAAAAAACTTTCATCCTGATTTCATAACAACAGTGAAGAGCAACACAAGAAGAACCTTTTTGAAGATGCGAAGAAGAATCTATAAAAATTGCCAACTCGAACTTCCATCTGGCTGCCTAATTTTCTACGCCAAATCATAAATTTTTTAAAAATAAACTTCCAGTTGCATATAAAGCACGAGTTTTCTAATTTTCATTTGCAAACTTCCGTTCATCAATGTCTATTTTTATGCTTATATTTCCCCAAAATCCCAACAAGGTGCGGATATTTTGAAGACTTATTCAAATAAAGTGCTACAAATTAATTCGGGATTGCGACTTTTTTTATTTTTGCTCGATTTTCACTTATTTTTCAACATTTTTTTCATTTCATTTTGATCAATTTTCTCCACATATTACCTAATTTTTTTAATTTTTTACACAATTTTTTACAATTTTAACAATTTTTTTCATATTTTAAGGTGATTTTTGTATACTTTTCAATGGTTTTTTGTGATTTTTTACAAATTTTTTTCAGTTTTTTGCGAAATTTCCGATGATTTTTCAACCAAATTTCGTTTATTTATAACAGTTTTTTTTCATGTTTTTGTTCAATTTGCGCAAATTTTTTAACATTTTTTTTGTGTTTTTTGGTAAATTTTCCGTATTATTTTAGCCATTTTTGTCAAATTTTTAATCGATTTCTGATGATTTTCAACGATTTTTTTTTTTATAATTTAAACATTATTACCCTTTTTTTAGCATTTTTTTCTTCACTATTCACACAATTTCATCAAATTTATTCTTAATTTCGATGATTATTTTTTTTCCAAAATTTTCCTCTATTTTCACATGTTTTCAAAATTATTTCATTTTCGATATTTTTCTTTACTTTTATCCATTTTAGTAAATTTTTTACCCAATTTTGAATACTTTTCAACATTTATTTTCATAACATATCAGTTTTTACAAATTTTTAAAATTTTTTTTCTATTCTGTTTAGTTTAATATCACAAGGGCTTATAGAAACATAATGTTACGTTCAATTACGATAGTTTGATTACTTACAGCTTTCAGAAAATTTTCAGATTTGTTATATGATAGAAAATTAGTTAGATTAAAATAGTTTTCAGAGGTAACAAATTTTTGTAAAATTTTTCAGAATTTATACAATTTTTAATAATTTTTTCCATAATTTAGGTCAATTTTCATCCATTTTATTCAATTTTATACACAATTTTTGATACTTTTTAACGACTTTTTTCATAATTTATACCAATTTTCATACATGTATGTCAAATTCTTCGGACTTTTAGATGATTTCCAACGATTTGTCTATAATTTAGGTCAATTAATTTATTTTACCATTCTTTTTTGTGATTTTTGATGAGTTTTTGCATTTAATTACCAATATGTTATTTTAATCATTTAGCTCAATTTTCACCCATTTTTCAACATTGTTTTGAGATTTATGATCAATTTTCTGCACTTTTGGCGTATTTTTATAAAATTTTTACCTTGTTTTTGATGATTTTTAATGATTTTTTTTTCATAATTTAGACTATTTTTCATCCCCATTTTCAACATTTTTTTGTGGTTTTCGATCAATTTCCCGCATTTTTACATGTATTTTTCAAATTTTCACCTCATTTTCGATTATCTTTAAAGATTTTTTTCATAACATAGAATAATTTTCACCCATTTTTACAATTTTTTTCCCTTTTATTTTAGATTAATTTCCTGCACTTTTTACTCACTTTAGTTAATTTTTACCCAATTTTTGATACTTTTTAACGATTTTTCTCATAATTCATGTCTATTTTCACCCATTTTTATCAAATCTTCCGACTTTTTAAGGATATTTAATGATTTTTTTCATAACTTAGGTTAATTTTCACCAATTTTTCAACATTTTTCTGTGATTTACAATAAATTTTCTGTTCATCTCAACCACAGAAGTCAAATTTTTACATAATTTTTGATACTTTTTAATGATTTTTGACATGGGTATGTCCCAGCGCTGAAGATGATATTGATTTTTGATTTAATATTTTTGATCAAAAACTTGCGATGAAGGATGATTATGGATGACTTTTGCACTTTATGTAAAAATGTTGACATGGATGTCTAATTGTTCAGTTAAAAAAATTGAAAAATAAGAAAAATAAGAAAAATTAAAAAAAGAAGGAAAGTTGAAAAAAATAATAAAAAAAAGAAAAAATTAAAAAAAAATTAAAAAAGTAGAAAACTTGAAAAATAAAAAACGTTTTTGATTTGAAGTTTTTGATCAATAGCTTGCAATGAAGGATGATTAAGGATGACTTTTGCACTTTATGTTAAAATGTTGACATGGATGTTTAATTAAAAAAATAAGAAAAATTAAAAAATTAAAAATGTTGAAATAAAAATAATGAAAAAATGAAAAAAATAAAAATGTTGTTGATTTGAAGTTTTTGATCAAAAACTCATGATGATTGATTATTGTACCTATGATTTTTATTTTGCTAGGCAATGATAAAATCAAATATCAAAGTGGAGTGGAGAGAACAGTAAACGTTTTTGATTTGAAATTCGCGATGAAAGGTTGAAATGTTGACATGAATACTTCATATCCATGATCTAGAACTTTTCCCCTGAGTCTAAATTTTTTCCATAATTTAGGTCAAATTCCACCCATTTTACAGCAACATTTTTTCGTGATTTTCGGTCAACTTTCTGCACTTCGTACCATTTTTATCAAATTTTTCGTAATTATCAATGATTTTTAACAATTTTGTTCGTATTTTAGTTTAATTTTCACCCATTTTTCAACATTTTTTTTGTGACTGAAGAATAGACTTGATATCAAATGTTGAATACCGAATATTGGAAATTATACTTTAATGATTTTTGAGATTCATTCTGTGAATTTTCAAATTTAAATTGTAGCATAACATATCTATGACCTAAATTTTCTTATAAATCTCCTGCAAACGCCCAAATTCTTTTTGAAAAAAAAAAAATAATAATATTACAAGAATTATAAAACCGACGACATTCCATCTCGCAGAAATCGTATGTTTCAACTCTACCATTCGGTGTTGGGTTTTTTATGCATAAACACGGCCACAATAGATAAAAATTTCAATCTCAAAATCGTTAGAATAAATGGGAGAAATAAAAAATGGAAAAAAATGGCAATAATTGAAAGTCGCGTCGAGGGAAGATAAGCTGACATGCACTGAATACAGCTTAGTTATATTTCTTCATCTTTAATGTAAGTGAATTTAATAAGTAATTATATTTTACTCCTACTCTTCGCATAAGTTGAAGTTCTACATTCTGCAATAGTATAAGAAATTAAGCTAAAGAGGATATTTAATCATCTCTGCAATCCAAAATTATACAAATCTAAAAAGAAATTTACCTTTGTAAGGCTGAAATAAGAATAAGTTTATTCCAAGCGTAAACCATATTTCGTTACTTTATCTTGTTTTGCAGAGAAATACAGAAAATAGTGGCACGTTTTCCACCGGGTTTAGTTTAGTTTATTTTAATATTTTAGATTTATATTAAGGCAGATTAAGTTTGAGAAAGCATTTCTTTTCCTCTCACCTACTTTCACGAAAATTTACCGTAGGTACTTTCTTTGTGTTACGTGATGGTGAATTTTTAACATATCTGAAAACGAGTAGGTAAAAACTTTACACTTATTTACAACAAAATTTCAAAATAGCGGTTTTTTTGTTTACAGGGCGAACAATTTCTTCGAAAAAAAAATTCATTGTAGGTTATAAGAGTAAAAAAAAATTATCTCTATTTTTAACACGCATTGGCTAAAACATGTTTATAATGCAACACGTGTTTTCAGATTAAGTAAAATTGATGAAAATTTAAAACATCCATCGTTCAAGTGCAAATATCAAACTTGGAATTTTTTTTGAAAAATAAATGAGATGAAAGAACTTTTACCAATTCTTGTAGGCCTATTTCATAATCCACAATTCTACTGCACAGATATCTTTCAGATTAGGAATTCTTTTAATCTAACATTTTGATAGAATTTTTTATAAACCACATAATTCATTCTCGCTCGCTCAATACAATTTTATTTTTAAAAACATAGCATTTTATTACTAGGCCATAAATGTGAATTATATTGTAAAAATTGGATTTCATCCACAATTGAAGGTCAAGTGCCAAAAACTGATAGGTAGACGATTTTGTAATCGAAGCACAAAATATGGGGTACATGTACAAACGAAAAAACCAGCATAATCAGAACATTCGCAGCTTTACGTCACGTTACTAAATACATTAGAATTCGGTGGTTTTTTTCTTGCCTTTTCTTTTTACGTATTTTCATAGGTCTATATTTTTTCCTATCGTTTTCGCTACCAGTGAATATCAACATGATGCACTTTGAATTGTAAATTGATAAATACGAGCGTTAAATCGATTTCAGTTTCCCTTCCGAGTACGCTGCCAGTAAAATTATATTCTTGAAAATTTCCATACTGTGTTCAATTTTAAATTACGACAGATTGATTCAGTTCAAGGGAATACCAGAAGGGTTGATTTCGTTCGAAAAATGAATACGATTTATTACATTAAATATTATTAAAAAGCATCGCTTTGTGTGGCTTTTTCAGTTCGATTTTCGTGAAATATTGAAACTACGAGGATTTATGGGGAAAACGTTGATTTTCTGAGTGAATAGCAGAAACTTCAAACCCACCCCCGAACTCAGTTCTGAAGGGAGGTATACGAGGAATGTACTCGAAAAAAAATCAAAAATTGCCCAAAAATCACTTTTTTGAGATTGTAAAAAGGCGCAACGGAGTCTAAAAATTTGAAACCACCAAAAAACAAATCTGATACGAGAACCTTCCGCACCTGATCTCTTCCGATTTGAATGAAACCAAGCTAGATCGAAAGAGCATGTCAAAAAACTCCCGGAACAAAAATTTCAGCCAAAAAAGTTAATTTTTCGATTTTTGAGACATTTTTGAAAATTAAAAAAAATTATACAGCTGATAACTAAGAAGCTAATATTTTGTAAAACAGAACCCATTCAAGTTGAAAGTTAAAAATTTTAGACCTGTCTAATTTTGACACGTCAAATCCATTTTTTGCGTTTTCGAGTCAATCTGAAGTCTCTGGAAAAAGAATTATTTTTTTGCAGGATTTTGACATTGTTCCATACTGGCTGGAAATTAAATTCTTTGCGGATAAGTTTTTTTTCAGTCAACTTTTCAGCTGCATGATTTTTTTCAGCTTGATTTTCTAGATCGTATTGCCAATGAAAATCAGGCAACTACGGTTTATCTACCTGCGGCAGATGAGGGGAGGAAGCGTATAAAAAAAATTCGTTTTAAGGCACTGAAAGATCATTACGACCATTTTTAGCCATGTCAGATATTGATTTTCACTCATACTTTTTTTCCGCCGAAAATAAAAAATTATTTGCTCAGCTCGATATGGACCAAAATCGATCAAATTCAGGGAATATGCTTCGATTGAAGGATCATTTGATATTCTGGTGTGGAAATGACCTCTGGCCAAAATTCAGTTGTGCCCAATTTTGGGGGCAGGGGTGCTGAGTAGCTAAAATCTCGAAAAATGTCTCTTTTTGAGCCAATCGATAGACAATGCAAAATTGTATAACATATCAAAAATAAACTTCCTAGATCAATTAGGAGGGAAGATATGTGAGCTTTCCCTCTTCCGTGAAAAAGAGCTGTTCCTCCCTTATCTTTCCTCCAAATTGAGTTAGGCAGTTGAAATTTAGAGTGTACATTTCGTATAGCTTATAAATGTGCTGGGGGGGGGGGTCAACTTTTCAAACCCATTGCGCCCTCTCACAGCCCGGAAATGTGGTTGTTTGAGCCAATTTTCTTACCTTTTGAGTTCGTTCCTCGCGTAACTCCCCTAAAATTGAATAAGGAAATTGAAATTTGGTATGTACATTTAATATAGGTCCTAGATGTGCCTTTTGGGATCTCCACTTTTCAGCCTCATTGCAGCCCCTCACAGCCCCAAAAATTGAGTTTTTCGGTCAGTTTTTCTCATTTTTTGAATTTGTTCCTCCCATCACTTCCCTCCAAATTGAGATAGGAAGTTGAAATTTCGTAGGTAGATTTAGTAAAAATTCTAAATGTGACTTTTGGGGGTTTCATCTTTTTAGCCTCACTGTACCTCCTCAGAGCCCTAGAAAAGTTATTTTTGTCGATGCCTTTTGGTGGTGTCAACTTTTCAGTCTCCCTGACTCCCCCCCTCCACCTTACGCCACTCCTATATCCATAAGCATCGCAATCGCAAAGCTTTTTTTATTTTTATTTGATTTTTCAAAAATTACTCTAAAATTGAAAAATTAACTCCGGCAACTGAAATTTTGGTCAAGGTGGTTTTCGACTTGTTCTTTCGATTTAGTTTGCTTTCATTCCAATCAGATACTATCCATGCGGCAGTATCGTATCTCCCACAAAAATGAACCTTTGAGCGGCAAATTTTTCAAAAATTTTTTTTAAATAATCTGAAAAAATTCATGCTATTCATTGAAGGAGATTTTCTGAATTCACTAAATCATGACGACGTATAATAAATGAATTCGCAAGAATGAAAAGTCGACGGAAGTTTTAAGTCGTACTACGTTTTTCTTGTTCTCTTCTTTCATTTTAATGCTTTGGCAATTTAAATTCCGAATTTTTAAAACAATTTTCTAATTCTCAAGACTTACTATTCAATTATTATTGCAAAACAACGATTTAACATTTTTATATGTAGTGTAGTACCTGTAATACCTATATATTAATCGTATTTTCCAATAAATAGCAAAAAACATTCTCCAGTAATACTATGGCACGAAGCGTCTAAAATTGGGGGCGAGGGGAGGGTGAATAAGTGGTTAGCTTCGAGCGGCGAAGATGGTGCTGCGCATATATGCGAAAAAAAAAATTGTTTCAACAAAAAGAAGAAACCCAATGACGACTACACATCTATTGTGTCTACAAGACAATGATGAATACACGTTTACATTCAAAAAGAGTGTAACAAATGTTAGTTACATTAAAAACGTACTCGGAAAACTCGCGCCCCGTCGTTTTATTTGCAAAACTTCGTGTTTGTAGAGAATTTTAGAAGAGTTATAACCTAGTAATAATTTTTTTAACGTCAATTCATCTTTTAAAAAACTATGCTATATTTTTTTTTTTCATTAGGTAAATCATTTTTTCATCTAAACGTTCTCAGCTTACATCACGCTGAAATACCAAGGTACTTGATTTGTAAATAAAATGTTTTTTTTGAACGTCTCTTCATTTTTTTTCTAAATACAAATTAGCATGAATTCAGCTGTTGAATTCAAGAAATCATCATTCAAGCACATTCCTATACTGAAAAATACCAAAGAAAAAAAATATAAAATAGAATAATTTTTCCATTTTTTTCTTTTAAAATAAATTCCAACAATTGTTAAAAATTTGTCAAAAGTAAAGATTTTTTTTATTTCAAATTTAAGAGTAAATATTTAACATACCTGTAGACTAAGTTATTGTTTGAAATGAAATTTCATTTTTATATAGTTTATACATATTTATTTTTCATTCGTGGAGAGAAAATTTCCATAAAATTATGTATGATTAAATCGAATATATCTTCAATTCTGTATCATGAGTGTAATATTTTCCTCCTACATATAGGTACTTACCTATCTATCTAGTTCTAGTAAATTAAATACGCAGTAATTCGCTTCAACGGAACGCTGTCAAACGCAGGAATTTTAATTACGTCAATAGAAACATTCCTCATCGTGATCGTTCTTTCTTTCGTTGTTTACAACAAATAAAATAAATGAATGCGAACTCGCAAAAAAAAAAAAGAGAAAAAATATAGTGACTAATTTCAAATTTAGAAATGAACTTTCAACATTAAAGTAAAAATTCAAATCAAAAGTAGGTAAGTATTTCTTTTTCTTTTCTTTTTTTTTTTTTTGTTTTGTGTTGTTTGAATGAATAAGACTGAGATATGGCATCATTTAAAAAAACGAAAACCTTATTCTCCCTCATTTCAGCGCAAAAATTTTTAATAATGGTAGTAGTAATAATAATAATAAACCAACAATTTTTACCAAGAACAGATAACTGTTAGAAAAAAAAAGTAAACTGTATTTTAAATGCATTTACGTTCCCGTTTTATTTTTACTATTAATGTAAAATAAACTAAACACTCGTTTCTTGAAGAAAGTATAAGCAAAGATGGTGTTTTGAATGTTTTCAAGTTGTATATTTCTACTAGTACTCAAGTATTTTATGATAAAAATGCTAATTTAAACAAAATAAATATATTCAACTTACATAAGTCGTTGCTTTTTTGCATTTGTCCGAAGCGGCAAAAATATTTAAATTTTTTTCACCTTCAGGTAATGGGCATTGATCAATATCCACTCTTCTTAAATCAATGTCAATTCCACTTGTTCCTCTGAAAATGATAAATTCAAGTTGCAATTTGTTCGATTTTCTTTCAACGAATAATTTTTTTTTTTTTAAATTAAAAATATAACTCATTTCATGGAAAATTTCTCGACTGAATGAAATTTAGTTTATTTCATTACCAAAGTACAAACGAAATTGAAGTTATAAAGCTACCTATGTTGGCGAAAAAAAAAAACACCTATTCTTGCTGGAAAATAGTTCAGCATTATAAATCTTTCAATACATATAATCGAAGACTTTTCGATACCTACTTATAATTTTCTATAATATTTGTTGAAAGCTGTTTCAATCGCCTGGAAACTTATTTCATTTAGTAATAAAATGCTAACACCATGAAATCCATAAATTCAAGAAATGGAAGGCTATTTTTTGATTTCATGTTCAGCCATTCATTTCATACAGAAATATTTCATGAAATACAAACCTCGAGAAAATACATTTATAATGAGGTAAACTTTTACAGAAAAATTTTAAAAACATGAATGAAAAACGTCTAGAATGTTTTTTTTTTTTTTTTTTTTTTTTTTGGAACTATACTCAACGTGATTTAATTTTCGAGAATAAATGAAAAGTTCATAATAATTTTTCCTAGTGATAGGTACCCTATGTTATTAATTGCCTGACACCGGTTTTAAAGGGAAGGGCAAATTCCGAGGACATTATTGCAAAATAAATCCTGTTTTAACTTCGATAAGACTAGTGAAAAAATTAATTTTTCAAAAAAAATATCTGAACAAAATGATATGTATTTTTTAATTAGTTTTGACCGATGCTTAAAAAGTTTGATGATTTATAAATTTTTACTACTAAACTAAAAATCCATACGTAGGAACGTTTGTTATACTTGCAAGTCTCGTAAACATATTGGTACATTTTCAATTTTGGAGCATTTTGTTGTTCTTCGTATTACTTATTTCTTACAGTAATTAACTATATCAAAAATTTGCAAGCAAATAGTCTGCAATAATGTAAGTACTTGAAATATGTTCTTAATAATTCAAAATACATTATTATAATTAATTAAATTTCACATGATTCTTTTAGTATGTACTCGTATGTTCCTTTAATTATCATCGGAAAATTTCGCTTACGTTTTAAAAAATTTAGAAATAAACACATTGGTTTCTGCAGATAACTAGTTCAACACGTACTCTTATGAAGTAGAGACCTTTTTCGCAAAATAGAAATGTTCATTCTGACAAATGCCACAGTTTTCAATTGTTACTCAAAAGAAGATCGATATATGCTAAATTTACATTCACGAATTCCTATCTCTCAGATACGCTTTTCAAGTACAAAGTTTTTTTTTTTTTTTAAAAAAAAGGAAGAAAAATTTTCATGTTTTATTGAAGTTAACTTTGCAGCGATAGTATTTACTCATTTTAACAAATTTATGAAATTTGATACAAAACATACTTGTAATTTTCCACTAAAAAATATGATATTTATGCGCCGAGAGGTATTTCAATTTTAGCTAACGTAAGAAATAAAATCAATAAAAATTTATCTTCAATTTTAGAATTAAAAAAAAAAAAAAAGTCCTCTGAATATTTTTGTACCTATCGTATACCACAAGTGTTCGTAGCTTAGTTACAAAATTGCGACTATCGCACAAGTAAATAATATCTACATATTAAAACATTCGTTTACTTGAAAAAATAAGTTCCATTACGATACCCAAAAAAGGGTACGGTATAAGTAAGCATCCAGATGTTACCACCACCGCAATCGTAATATGGTTTACTCCATCTTCCATCTTCATAACTCACGGTAAGAATTTCGTCAGCTTCTCTTTCAGTATCAGAAGTATCATTCCATGTATACGTATGGTAACCTGAAATATGATAAGTACCTATATAAATATAATCCGTTGAAAATTTGAAATATACGTCTTTATTAATAATAATGTAGATCTAACCACATAGGTATTATAAACAAGCATCACATCTTAACCATCTACCTACTATTTTTAATACTTGTAAGTTCCATATAACATTCTTAATTAGGTATAAGAACTACGACTTAATCGTTACCGGTGAGCTACCTGAATTATCAGTCTTCGTATACAAAGGTTTTATTTTTTGTAAAAAAAAAAAAATAAAATAAAACAATTATTCACCAAAGTACGCTAAATAAAATGCAATTTCGTGTAAATATAGAAAATTTTTCGTACAGTACATTGGTACCAAACCGAAAACATTTTTATTTTGCCATGAATTATCTTTTCATCTTTTGATCTTGGATCTTGAAATCGACCTAAAAATAGTATCAAACGAAAACAGGTACACTAAAGTTTGATATTGGAAAAGTTTTTTTCATTTTTTCTTAGTAAAGAAAAGGTGCAAAATGAACAAGAAAACAAGAACGGACAAACGAAAATTTCAAAGTTATTTTTAAATTTTCATTTCAAAGAAGCAAATGAAAATTTATTCAATAGGTCTACGTAGGTATGGTACATCAGAACAAGAAATAAATGTCTAATATGTATTGGATTTTGAAGATGACGATACGTATAATGATCTGGTGAAGGCAAGTTTGAGTATTCCATAATTTAATAAACCATAAAAGGTCTATTTAATTTTAAAACACAGTAAGTATAACCGAATAAGAAATTTTATAAAATCAATAGTGAATCGGATAATATGCGGCTTCAACTTTCCAAGGTTTTACCAGTTGAAAAACAGCTGGTTAAAATTAAAAACCACTTGGTGACTTACCTATAAGGGTTAGAGAGAAAGTAATAAAGAAAGGCACAAAATTCTGAAGTGTTGAATCCATAATAATTTTAGAGTTTTCGACAAGGCTGGTGAGCAAAACGTTTTTTTGGTTATTGTTCTGGTTTTGGTTGATGAACGATTTCATTTCATTGCGGTTTTGTTCTGCTCATTGGGGATGTAGTATCTTATTCTTCAAGGAATAATGCAATATACGTGTTTTTCAGTTAACCTTTGAATAGATTTTTATCACTTATATTGAATGATTTATGTCCCTCGCCTTCATCAGTCTATCAATCATCAATGTTAGAAATACGCTCAGATTTAAAATAAATTATGAAACTCCACCATCGAAAATTAAGTAGAGCCTTTATTTAAAATTTTTTTTAGATTCCTCAACATGTTTTTCTACTTTTAATGGATATCAATCGAAAATATTATACATGTTTTTACACGTATAAGCTAATTTAATTATGTAAATTTTTTACAATATCTACATAATGAAAAGCCAGAATTATTAGTTTTTAAAATTTTGAGCAAAAAAAAAATATATATATAATTTAAATTAAAAAATTAGTTATTTTTTAATAATTTCGAATATCTTTGTGTAGAAAATGTAACAAATTTTAAACGTTTTTAGAAACTTGGAAAATTTTATAAAATTATTAACGTGTATGAAAAACAAAAACTTGTATTTTCTTTTCACATTTAATTAAAAATACATTATCTTTTTACCTTTTGAGCTGCTTTTATTTATTAAAACGAAATGTAGTTGATAAAATGAACTAAAATAATATTTGAACGTGAAGTACGTTTAAAAATATTTGTGGCAAAATACCATATAAACTTTCAAAATTTTGTAATTTTTCATTAAATTAAAAAAAATTCCATAAATTACTGAAGTATTTCCACAAATGCAGTTTTTGATGATTAAAAATACAATTTTTTCCAAAATTTTCGCCCTACCTTCGCTCAGGGAAATGCAGAGACCTACCAAACAGAAGGAGGGTGTCTCACCGCCCCAAGCGTTCTGCAGTTCGGAAAACTGGGTGACAGTTGGTAATAGTTGGAAAAACAATTAATGGAATGTTGGAATCAGTGACGGTTTTACTGCGGAACCTTTCTGGATTTGTGCCCACAGTGACCGATTTATAGGAGCGAAAAGTTTTGAAATTTTTATTTCAACTTTTTCTAATGTTAACAGTCATTTTGCGACCTGTTATACCGAATATTTTGAAAATTTTCAGCCTCGCTTCGCTCGGGTTGTACCTGTACGATTACATTTTCTAACACATCAAACAATATTCAAATCCTGTAATTTTTTTCCCCTTTTACCGAAGTGGATCGTACATACAGATGAAAATATTTAGACACAGAGAAGAGACTTGTATCAAAACTAGTCCGTACTTGACTTACATGAGAGTAAATTCACATCCAAGGAAAGGAACTTTTGGGGTTTGGCTTTCCTATCAACTTTTTTTGAAAAATAAATTTAAAGCATACCTTTTTGCGGAATGAATCAATCATAACATGTAATAAAATTTGGCATTTAGAATTTATGATGCACTAGAGTACTGTTTTTTGGCTCTATATTTCTAATATTTTAGGAAAATTTTTCCCAACCGAATTTCTCAAGTGATAATTGTAACATAACGTTTTCATTCTTTATTTTTTTCAAACGGTGACAAAGAGTGTTTTTCCTCTGGTGGCAAAATATGTAAAACGTCACTGGTTGAAATTGGAAAAACAGTAAAATTGCAGAATAGTTTAATGATGGCGAGGTATAATTATGACTTGACTGCAGCCCTAAATTTACCAAAAATCATCCAGTCCTTGTTGCAAATGCGATATAAACGTATTAAAATTTGAATAAACAGGCATGAGAAAATTTTAGTTAAAAAAAAAATTACTATTAAAAATGTTTTCTTAACCACAAATGTACGTGCTAAATACATTTTTTAGTGATGAAACTTGCTTTTTTTGCAAAGTTTTGGGAAACATTTAGTACTTAGGCTACGAATAAAATTTCAAGAGATCTTTTTGGTTGGTAAATTCGAAAAAATTAGCTGATAAATTTGAAGCTCACCCTCTCCCTCCAGAGCACATCGCTTCGGAAGGCCACTGCCAGACCCTGACAGCGAAGAAAAATTTGTTAAATGATTTTTTTAAGAAAACATATGGCAAATACCCACAATGTTGAAGTGATTAGTGAAACCTCCTTTTAACACATTATCTGGTAAGTCCAAACACTCACGCATATATTCGTGCTTGAATGAATCATATACATATTTTATGAAATTGTTTCAACAGAATTCCAGAAGTGAAAAACTGATTTTGAAAAGGAAAATCTGTGTTACTATTTTGAAAAAAAAAAGAAATACAAGCCAGAGTTCCTAGACCTTACAGATAACGCATGCCAAGTACTTACAAGTGTTATTTAGTGTTATTATTATCGTCATTTGATTTTCATTTCGTGTGATGTGGAAAAAATATAAGACAAAGTTCTTATTTCGATTTTATGATTAAATACATTAAAAGTACGCCATGTCTCATGTTCAATTTCCCTTTTGGCATTTTGTTACGTTTATTATTGATTATATGTTGAATCAACTTTGTTACGTTTATATTTGGTAATAATCTGTGATTCTCCTAGCATATTGATATTAAAAATTAAAATCATCACGAAATGAAATTCTAGCAATTGATAATTACATTAAATTACATTCACAAATTGCTTGCAACAATTTAATTAAATTTTTGGAACATGTACCAACGGTGGAGCCATTAATACATGTTCTAGAAATCAAATTATTCAGTTCCTGCAATTTAAAGTAATTATTATTTTGAATTTTGAAACTCTTTCTTGAGAGTCAAATAAAATAAAATCATACAAAAATTAAGAAAAAACGTAAACATACAAGGATGTCCCTCATTGGTTGGCATTTTAATGAAATCTGATTGGTGTAGCAATAGAGAACTCGAACCACTCGTTCAGTTTTAATTGAACAGACTATAAATAGTTTTCGGTATTCGAGGATTTGTTATCAACACTGTTGGGTACTGGTACGGTTTAAGGCACACCCTAACTCTTAGCGTATCATATATTGTACATCAGGAATTCGAAGCCATGGGGTTTATGGGTAGGATTTTTATTATGAAAAGTCTTACATTAGATAAATATAACGAACACGGAAGAAATATATTCACGAATCGCAATTACTTTCGAATACAACCATGTATCACGTCGTGAAATGTTTCGTTGGTGAGTTGTGATCTTGAATTTATTATGTTTTTGAACAAGAAGATTCACAATACGAAACAGAAAAATAGAACTGCTGATACGAGTGATGAATAGGTGAGTACGCATTTTACATTAGTGAATAATAAGATTCAACCATTTCAGATCTCGTAATGGAATACGTTGAACCAAAGAACACTTACCAATTTAAAACATCTGCATTCGTGTTATCACTTAATATTGTTTTCAAATCATTATTCTGTAATTTAATTTTTAAAAGCAGAGTAGTTATATGTAATAGCATATGAAGTTTTTTTATCTAAACAGTGTTTATACGATTCATTTTACAGAAATTCATTGATAATATGACGAAATACAAATTGTCAGAAATCATTCAGAAAGTACTGGAAGACACAATATTACAAAAGACGTTGATAATGATTGATAAGATCAAGTGTTACCAACTACAGTTGCATGCTAATGATCAGCTATTTTTTTTTGTTTCTAGTTCAAATGTTCTTGAGAAACGTTTAAGCTTTAAAGTGATTTACATAAGTTCAGGTGGGTATTTATATAATTATTTGTTTAACAATTTCAATATGAATGGTGTATAAATCACACCAACTGGACCAGGCGCGGAATAAAGATACTCTGCACTGGTGGTATTTTAAATTACATAAACATTTCGTGTAATTCTAGAGTATAATTTTTTAAGGGCTTATTTGGATGGCGATAAATACTACGCATATAGTGACATCGATGAAGAAAAAAATTTGATTTAAACGAAGTCCCCACAATGATTTTTTATTTGTACTGTTCGATGTCGAAGTTCCAGTTGGATCGAGTTGTACAGTAACACGATGTAAGTTATGCTTAACTTCTTATCATTTCATCTAATCCTATTCAATTGTACAAAAATGACAAAACAATTTTGAAAACAGTTACAATTTTTACAAATAATCTGCCGTTCGATTATTTATGGTGAAATTGCCGCATGGTATAGAGGAATAAATGCATTCTTTCGCTGGCGTTGCTATCGGTTTGTGTTATTGTAAAAGTTGAAATTTTCATTCAATCGTTTCGCACAAAATTTTGATACACCTACTTGCTTAAGGCACTTATGTTTGATTATATTTATTTACATAGTTGTACTATGGCATGGTTTGTAAGAGATCTTGATTAATGATAGGTAAAGTCTGATGAAAATAGGAAATGGAAAACACTTCCTTCGATTTGGAAATCTAATTTATATTCTTCAAAATTATTACAAAGAGGCAGCGTCCTGTTTTTAAATCGGTATCCATTCTTTTCATTCTTTTTTCCAATTCCGATTACCTACCCATTTTTGATATCTACATCTTATATTTTCGTACATATAAATTTTTTCAAATAGATTGGTCCATCTTGGCGAAAAAATATTTCGCTCACAGCGATTAACCCACCTTCACATTGCTGTATTGTTGAACTGATGTTGACACGTATCAAACATACGTAAATTCAATTTGTCATTTTTTTTTCATTCAGCGTTTTGTGGTAAAAAGAATTTTTCAATGTTTTTCATTTCTCAAATCAATTTTCATAGGGAAACCTTTTGCAAACGTGATATGACAAAAGCACGAAAAATACAAATACCCCATTCTGTCAATGCCTACGTTTTGTGGTATGTTTGCCATAAATTATGATTTTTCATTTGTACCAATTTTCGTGCAAAGTTGTCCAATCCCCCTGTAACACAGTTCCGCTGTTTTTGGTGAGCTTACCATCGTGCGAACATTAATTTATGTAAATTTCATTTCCATAAATGTCACCATTTTCGAAGAGGTTTTAAAATTTTCACCTTTGACAATTATTTGTTTCTAATGCCATTCATGTCTCGTTTCCTGCTATCTCGTGTATTAAAATGAAAAATTTATACTCGTATAGGTACGTGCTATCGTCGGATGATTCTTGGTTTGATTTTTTTCTAAAAAAAAAGTTTTTCATAATCTACTGGTTTCAAAACCATATTATACCAATTCGTGTTAATACTTGCTTATGACCAATTTTGCTTTTGTTGAAGATTTCGTACCCTCAACTGGATGATTACTTTTCATCTTAAGTAAATAGATAACGGTGTTATTGATATAATTATATTAATCAGTTATTTCAAATGGTAGATAAGTGGGTAAAACCTAATCATCCTCTTCTTCCCTCGCATTAACGAGAACCTTCCGATATAAAATAAGTATAAAAAATATGTTCTATAATAAAATTATAATTTTCCTTTGCTTGTACAGCAAATAAATTGCTCATCAACAAAACTGTTTGAAAAAATATTTATTTTTCTAGCCTTAAACTTCTAAGTAGGTAAGTAGGTGGATATTGAAAAGAATGTTCGTTGAATTTACTCCTTAACTACTTATTTAAGGAAATATTAACCGACACTTTGAAAATTCGTTGTAAACCAACGTTATTTCCTTATTAGACTTTCAAAAAACACGCAAGTCGAAATTATGCATTTCATATTATCAAATAACTTCTGCTCAACAGAACGGGAATCAAATCTATGAACTGTACGAGCGCGACGTGTTAATCGTATTGCCGAAAGAAAAAAAATTTAAATCGATTAAAAATTTACATAAAGCTAAACGTAATTGGAATTTTTTGTAATAACGCATGAAAACTGTGAAAACATGTTGAGTTCTTTTATCTGAAGTGTAGCTAAAAGCGCGCAGTTAATTTAGAATATTTAAAAATGCAAATTTTATGTAGATGCAACTACAAAGGTGTATTTTTTAAATAGTTTTAATGGTTTTGTGAAAATTGGTTTTAGGAAATAGTTTTTTTCAGCTGTATGGTTGTACCTATCGATGTTCATGTAATAGTACTTCAGAGTTGTAATTACTGAGGCTCATTAATTACACGGAAAAATATTTAATTTGAATAGCAAATAAGTCTGTGCATCAAACACGTATAATGGGTAAAACTTATGTAAATATTGTTTCACAATTCGAGTTAGTAAAATGTAATTTTCATTGATCAAAGATCTAATTAAGAATGTCGAGAATATGATCCCAAAATTAAAATCAGAGGAATCCTCGCTTTATCTACCTTTATCTATTTCATTCCTTACATCAGACTTCCATTGGAAACAGTACGAATTTATTATACGTACAGTTGTATATTTTTATTTACAAACATACTAGGTTTACTAATATATCTAATTCTTTCCTATTATTAAATTTTACTGTTGAAGTGATATGATTTGGAAGTGTTCTGTAATCTATAGTGATAAACTGTTAGCACATTCAAACTGGTAAACCACGACCATTTGTTAGGGCCTGAAGTTGCTGATAGGATCCAGGATCCTTTGGTCATGTCTTATCAGTTGTTTTCTTTCTCATTCACAAACATAGACTGTCAGCATCTTCCTTGATTAATCATGGATTTTTCAGTGAACTATTGATCGTGCTCTTTCAGTTTTCGCAATTTGTCAATAACTGTGAGCAGTGGCCCATAGGACAATTTATAACCAAACCTGGAGGAGAGCCAATCGATAGAAAATTCAAAATTGTATAAATTACTCAGTGCCGGCATGGCATAGTGGTTAAATCGTAGCTTATTCGACCAGAGGTGATAGGTTCGGATCCTATTAAGGGTACAACCTACGTGTAGTGCATTGTGTGCATTTTTACATCCCAAGTACTACCAGTTACAACAGAGATAATTAGACAGCACACCATCTATTATCAGAATCAAAAAGCTTATAACTGGTTTGAGCACCTACTCCTGGCCCACTGCTGAACTCAGGGTTGTAAAAACCTGGCTAGCGGTGCGGTGAGTTACCTGTAGATAGCGTAGAAAGCAACGGGAAACTACTACGTGAAAACTTAAATAAAAAGACCTCCCTAGACACCATCCTGATTCTAGAGGCATAGAAAACACATTCGTGTTGGCCTTACCCATTTGGATGTACCAAAGGATGGCAGATGGTTCATTTCAGGTGACTTGGGACCTATTTGATTAGATAATTCATCCAAAAATCAGCTCCCTAGGTCAATTAGGTTATGTATGAGATTTTTTCCACTTTTTGACCTTGAAAAAGGGCTGTTCCTCTCCTATCTCTCCTCCAAATTGATCTAGGAAGTTGAAATTTTGTATGTAGAGTTGGTAAGGGTCATAGATGTGCATTTTGGGGGTTTCGACTTTTCAGACACATGCACCCCATCACAACCCCAAAATGTAGTTTAGGTAAGTTTTTCTTATTGCAAGCAGCCCTAGCTAAACGAAGACACGAGCTGTAGTTTAATTTTTGTATATGAATCTGGCATGTAGATTTAGCAAAATTCTAAATGTAGCCTTTGATGGTCTGAATTATGGACTTACTGATGGAGAAACTAATCAAACACACATATGCTTTATAGACCTAGAAAAAGCATATACTAGAGTCAACAGGAAGAAGCTTTTTGAAATCTTGAAAGAAGTTGTTGTTAGCGAACAAAATACAGAGAGCCTTCAGAAATATTCATGAAAAAACCAAAATAAAAGTGCGAATTAGAAATAAACTTTCCAACCTTGCCATAATCAGCAGAGGTGTTCGCCAGGGATGCCCTCTGACTTGTGATTGTAAAAATCGGATCCAAAAGCTATCAGGATGGAGAAGCAGCAGAAAATAAATACAGTATTATTTGGAGGTGATCAGGCAGTACTAGCGGAAACAGAAGACGACCCGCAAATAGCGGATATCCCAGCTTACCCAAACATCAGAAGCATATAATGTGAAGATCTCATCAGAGAAAACCAATACTGTGGTCTTCAAAGGAGAGGATGCAGTGAAGAGTAAAATTGTAATAAATGGAAAGGTCATTGAACAGATCAACACGTTTAGATACCTTAAAAATGAAATTTTATATCCAAGAGAAGTAGATGTAAGTAGCAAGATCGCAAAGTTCCTCAGAGTCACTGGACTGATCAACACAGCTCTCAGAAGTAATAAGGTGCAGAAGAAAACTGGATTGAAGATGTACAACACACTTGCAGTGTCGATGATAACATAATAATGCGAGACATGGGCATTAAAGAAGTCTAATAAAAGAAGAATTGCAGCGGCAGAAATTAAATTCATGAAGAGAACGACAGCAGTAATCCTAAAAGACAGGGTCAGATCTGAGACCATAACATTGGAACTTGGAGTGACACCAATCATGAAAAAAATCAAGTCCTGCAGAAAAAATTGGAGAAAACACTTGGAACAGGTGGAGGAAACAAGATCATTGAAACGGCCCAATACATACCTGTTGATGGAAGAAGCAGAAGGAGACTGAGGAAGAAACTCATCGACAGCTCAGGCTCGTCTTCGGCGATTTCCACCCCATAACAGACAGGCCAAAGGACCTAACGCAGACATAAGACAACAGCGATAAAAATCACTTTCTACCACTACCACTGATTAGGATTTTTTCCAATCCATAGTCCACACAATTCTAATATTTCACAAAAATCAGGCGGTTTTTTTTCAGGAGGGATAATTTGAATACCTTACTTTAGGAAAATCAGGCTCAAAAAGCAATTCAGTTCATTAGTTTCCGGAAGCCTATAATCATTTATTCTCCTCAATACTGACTATAATTGGTTAAGAAATGCGAGTTTTCTCCTTATTGACCATAAAAAAGGACCATTTCTCACAAATTTTCCCTCCAAATTTAGGTAGAGAAGTTGAAATTATTATGTACATTCAGTGAGGATCCAGAATGTGCTTTTTGGGTGTTCAACTTTTCAGCCTCGTTATACCCTCTCACAACTCAGAAAGTATAGTTTTTTTGTTACTGTGTTTTTTATTTTCCGAGTTTTTGGCGCGTGCATATCTCCCCTCTAAACTAACGCAGAGGGTTCGAATTTGGTATGTAGATTCAGTAGGAGTTCTAAATGACCCCTTTTGGATCTTTTCTTTCTATACGCTTGCTAACGTTGTTTTCTGGTAACTAGGTCTAGGAATTTGGGTATTTAATTTAATCTTTTATGTTGGTTTTTTTGAAATGTTGTGCTGCGGAGTAAATTTTTCCACCATGATTCTCAATGGAATACCCATTGAATTTTAGCCCAATCGTTTAGAATTTGATGATTTAATTTTCCTACTCTGGTACTCAAAGCTTCGTACAAATATACCGAGGTAATGAGTTTCCGAATTATTCGCATCTTTCAAATACTTCTTGATCTTTGTCGTATCATTATTCTTATTCCTTAAACTATAATACAAAAACAAATTTGTATACCCCTACGTTTTCTGTTTAAAATTGATTTCGATGTTTAATTAAATGTAAAAAAAAAAAATTGAGGCCTGGTGAAAACGGAAATGAAGTACCTACATACGTATTTTAAGAATATTTGAATAATAAGAAATGCATAGGTAGATATACTAGGCTGCTGGTACGAGTATTTAGATACTAATGTTTCTACTTGGAAATAAGACACCTTGTTTAAGTTTCTATTTTGTGTATAGGGTAAGCATTGATACATATCTACACAAGTATTTGTTTTGGTCCATGAAGGTAATAGAATCTCATGTTCTCTTCAACAAAGACAGAATTTGTATGCGAAACAAATACATACCTAGCTTCAGTTTCGAATTTAGTTACATATTGATTTAACTGTGCGAACTAACAAATAACAGCTTTTAATTATTATTACCTATTATTTACTCAATACTCACGTACGTCTACGTACGTACTGAAATGCCACGTTTTACGAGAGCATTTTAACGAATAGGCTTGTAGTATTTTTTTTTTTTTTTTTTTTTTTAGCCCGTACTGAAATGCCCCGTTTTACGAGAGCATTTTAACGAATAGGCTTGTAGTTTTTTTTTTTTTTTTTTTTTATTCAGCCTTGTAGTAATAAACAAAAAGGGTTATCCGGATAATTTTTTACCGTTGGAAAAGGTTTTTGAATTGGAATACCGAACGTATTGTAAATCGTTAAATAATTATACTTGGGTGAAACGTTGTAGGTACAGGGTGGAGTTATACGTATTGTAAAATGTAACTACGTATTTGGAAAATACCATGTACATAGCACAATTTCTTATTCGTTTTCAAGCTCGAATACTGGCCACGAAATTGGGTATTTGAAAAACGAGTACGGTTTTTTATTCTACGAGCTAGAAAACGGATACCCATAGTCTTGTTCGTGTGTTGATAAATTAAAACGTTGAAATATTCGAATAGTGTGGTACTCGATGAAGGATTATAGTTGAGAGTTCACCTACCTGGGGCCTGATACCTATCACAGTTTCCTGGTGACACGCTTACCAACCTTTATTTGAAAACTTAGGTACGTCTTTCTATACCTGCCTATACCATATACGTGGTTCGAGTTCGGTATGACTTTAACGGAAATTCCAAATGTATATAGCTAGCGAATGGAAAATTTACTCATCAACGATTCCTAAATTGCGTTAAATGGTAAATATTTTCAATTCCAACGAATTTATTGTTTAACCGAACGTAAGAGTAGGTGTTCTTTTACTTACTAGTACTGTTGGTGAATTTAGTTGATTTTAAATTGATTTGTAAAATTGAAATTTGTTTCGCAAGGATATCTAATTGATGTATTATTGAATTATGGCTGAGTTGATTTAACGACGAAGTGAAGATTCACTTGTAGGTAGATTTACACCATTGTCGTGATTAACTCGAGTTAGATAAATTCAACGTTTATATATTTTCAACCACGTAGTCTCGAAATTCGTATTCAAAGTCTTTCGCGAGCTAACATGCTTCAGTAAATAATTACACGTGGTAGATTTGACACATTCTTCTGTATTTCGTCGATGAAACGTATCTAATTAAAACGAATCCCTCTGTTTGGATTGACTAAACTAATACATAGAACAAGAACCATTGATCTTCGTTAGTACACAACTTGAAAGAATTTTATTTCGATTAATCAGCTATTAGTAGGTGTAGTATTATCCAATGCTTAAAAATTATAACGTTCTATAAATAATTTCGTCATTATTTAATAAAATGAAATTTAATAATGTTATGATAGGTACTGACGTGCCCAGCTACCCACATACACGAGCTTTTTAAACTGTAACCAAAAATTTTAGCAGAATGTGGGTATAAACTTGAAAAAAAAATATTCTACTTTGTAAAATTTCTTCAGCGTTACACTCATTGTGACATTAAAGCAACTTGAATCCTTATGAAACGATTGGTATGGTTTTTCTTTTTGTTGAACAAATAGCAAATAAATTTGACTCCTTTTGAAGTGTAGGTATGTAGCTGTACCTACGGAATAGCTCATTCTTTTAAATTGTAAATCTCTTTTTCCTCGAATTAATAAAAGACCATTGAGAAGGAATTCTATTACATACCTAAATTGATCTTATATAGTTTTTTTCTTTGTCGAACATTTTTGTCTTGATTTCAACGATAAATAAGAATTTTGTAAGTATATATCCAAGCAGGTACATATCAAAGCAGGTACCTTACCCATCTACATATAATCGTTGTTTCAAATTTAGTAGTATACCTGATTACTTTCTGATTCGTTTTATATTATTTTCGTATCTATAATGCTTAAATTTTAAATTCCTTCCTACACTGGTACATATTTTTACTTATAGTCTGACATTAAATGAAAATTTAATCCTAAAGCAACAACACGTATATAAGATAAAATTAATTTAAAATTCTTCTTGATAACTTGTACGTATACATAGTTACATTACATACACCTACTTATACGAAAGTTTTTGTATAAGTGAAAAATTCACTCTTTCGTGAGAAGCTAACTTTTAATATTGCTGTATACAAGGGCGATGGATTCGCTGTTTGGTTTCGAATTGTGTTTTGCAAAATGAATGAAATTTTCTGTTAATTTAAAAATCTCGTACAAGTGAATGCTAGAAGCTGTGGATCAGATTTGCTCGAACGTGTGAATAATTTGCACGTGGGCCTTGTGTGTACCTTACCTACCTACTTACCTACTACGTAGGTATTTTGTGAACTCCGTGGAGAATTTTATAAAGTTTGGTAGGTTTAAAGTTTCATCTTGTTCGAGCATATTTCATTATTATATAGAAAAAGAAGAGATTTTATAACGAATGAAAATTTTTAACAAATATTTTCAAGTCGAAAATTCTAGATATTTAAATTCTAATAAAATATTTCACGGTACAATAGATGATTGCGAAATGTCTGTGTAAATTTAACCATATTTTTAAGAGTATTTATGTATAGAACTGGAATGAGTAATAAAAGCGCCCCATGGCTGCTCCTTTTATAAGCTGAGGTAGGTACTTACTATGAAGTTTTGAGTTACACGACTATTACTGTTGTGTAAACAATTTATTTTTACTGCGATATAGGAGCTGGCATCTCGAAATAATTTTTCTCGCATTATTAGGAGTAATTTTTTGAGAAAATTTATACCTCTGTAGGGTTTGAAAATTGCATCAGAAATTGACGTTTAATGAAGAAAAAAAAAAGAGATTTCTGAGACCTGTTGAGAGGGTCACCTCTTCAAAAAATCTTTAAAAATTCTAGGAGGCGTAAATTACTCTTAATAACATGAGAAAAATTTTTTGAATAACGTGTTTCAAAATGAGGGGCCAATAAGCTCCCTCAAAAT
This sequence comes from Ferrisia virgata, assembly GCA_900060175.1. Lineage (NCBI taxonomy): Eukaryota > Metazoa > Arthropoda > Insecta > Hemiptera > Pseudococcidae > Ferrisia > Ferrisia virgata. Next base: position 44,214 of record FIZR01010287.1, on the reverse strand, counting down.
TTTCAAAGTTCTATTCAAGGTCATATTTAGAGGCTTAAAAATATGAAAAAATTTCGCAACACTGCCCCTACATACTTTCAGTTTCATACGGAGCTCGAAAATAATCGGTCGAAAAGTTGTGGCGAAGAAAAGAATTGAGGTAAAAACCTCTCTCAAGTATGTTTTCCATGCCCCCGGCCCCAATGAGGAGATGAAAAATCGTGAATACGTGTAAAATCATATTTTACTAAAGCTTAAAAGATCTCTTGAAATATTTTAATTTTGGAATCGAAGGGAAAATCGCTACGTGCAGCCTGATGTGTCCTTTGAAAAAAAATCAAAAGAAAAAAACCTTCGCAATTTGATGCTTTTTGTGTCTGATTTTTTTATAAAATGAAGAAGAAATGCGAATTGCTCATTCATGAAGGGAATCCTCTGTGACGGTTCTTTCTTGAATAGAAGTAGGGGTGAAGGTAGATATTGCAGTGAATAGCTTAAACCTCCCAAAAGGCAGATTTGGAAACCCATACTAAATCTACACGCCGAATTTCAATCTTTTAGCGTAATTCGGAGGGGAGATGTACGTGGGTAAAACTCTAAAAATAAGAACCCCTTCCCCCTACCAGAAAAATCACTTTTTTGGGGCTGTGAGGTGGTGCAATGGGTCTGAAAAGTTGAAACTCCAAACAGCGCATCTAAGACTTTTACTACATCTACATGCCGATTTTCAACCAATTGCCTGAACTTGGAGGGGTGATATGCCTGGGACAGTTTCTTTTTCAAGGTCAAAAAGGGGAAATCCTGATATCTCCTTTACTAATTAACCTAGTAGGTTGATTTTTAGATATATAGTACAACTTTTTATTCTCTATCGATTGGTTTAAAAACGAAGAATTTTACTAATTTGGCTCCCAGCACCTCTCTCCTTAAACTCGGTCATAACTGAAGCAAATAATTTTTAGTTTCGAGGGGAAAAATAAAAATAAAAATAAAAATATAAAAACGTATAAATATTTGATATTGGTCAAAAATTTTCTCAATGGTCTTCTAAGGGCGCCAAAACGAATTTCGTTGATACTTTGCCCTATATCCACCATAGGTCGATGGTCCTTGAAAGCGTGGTTTTCTCTGACAATATGACATGGCGAATCAGGCTCGAAATGGTTATTATTCAAATACGATTATTTTTAATCAAAGGGAACGTTTGAGATGACTTTTGAATTTTTTATTTTGAAACCAAGTGTATGAAAAGTATAACTTTCTCGTGCACTTTGTGCTAGAGTATTCGAAAAAAAATTTACGGCCCTAGTTTCACGAAATGAGGAGATTATCGACCTGTTAATCTACCAAGTTAATTTCAAGGCAATTCCCCGCGGAAAAATGACAAAAATCGAGGAAAAAGAAAATACATACATTTTGTGAAGCTCTGAATGAGACAGCTGTGGGTTGAAAACTGATTCCAATCAATTAGATGAGTGATAATATCGATAATCTTTCCGTTTTACGTGACAAATTTTCAAATTTTTTTTTTTGTTTTTCATCATTAAAAAAAAATGCTCTATTCATATGGTGCAAATATCTGAAAGGTGGCCAAAGTTCGAAAATCATCAAAAGTTGTATTTTTGGTTGAGTAAAAACAGTCATATTAGGGCTGTTTTTCGTAAAATTTTTTCGAAATTTTTTTCGATTTTTTTTTTTAATATATGTAACTGTAAGTGACGAGAAATTCAAAAAACCGATTAAAACAAAATTAGACAGTTTATTCATTAAATTCCAATTTCGTTTAAATATTCAGAATTTATCAAAATTAAATTTTATGGGCGTATCTACTACGTCGAATTGTTTATCCAATCGGTTAAAATTCTTTAATATCCTAGCTTGACTTTGAAAAATCAGGCAAACGAAATTTTCTTGCTACGAAAATTGAAATCCATTAATTTATTGACAGTTTGAAACACTTTACAGAGATTAGAAACGGTTCAAATTTGAATTAGCGTTAATTTTAACATTTTATCGAAATTTATAAAATTACATGAAAAATATGTTATTGGAACCGAAGAAAAGAAATTTTTATCGACATAGTTTGCTGAACTTAAAATCGTTCATTAATTATGCATTCGACGTAGGTACTACCTTAATACGTGAGTAGGATTTTTTAATTGGCTGTCAAAAGTCGACCAAAAATCGAAAAATACTCGTAGCATTTGATGATTTAGATTTAGCATTTTTGCATCGTACCATCTCTTTCTATACACACATCAACATAGGTTCAACTTCGAATCAAATAAATATTAACAAGACGAGTGTTTTGCATGTTAATTTTCTATTCGTTTGACGAGTACTTTGCTATCTTGTACCTAGCCAGTAGCTACCTAACCTACCTATTTGAATTTCAGCTGAACTGAATTCAGCTATTACTCGCACATGTATGCAAAGCACGATTCCCATTGGTAAATTGTTGTAATGGAATTTTCTAACGTTTCGAATATTTACCTTAATTGCATTGAGATTTGAAAACAACGACGAAAATGAGTAATGGTGTTTGTAAAGAAAGGTCTGTTTCTGGTAATGTAAGTAACAAGTACATATCTATTTATTACGTGTGAAAATAGTAAGTATTTATGTGAAGTTCAAAAAAATTAAAAAGGTTAAATTTCGTATTATTGGTTTTATACCTACTTTAGATTAGAAAAAAATAAGGATTTTTTTGATTAAATGTTTTCTAAGATTTTAACAATAAATTACTCGAGTCGAAGTGTTTAATTAATTTATCAATGTTCCGTTTTAATCTTGTTGTGTTGAAATTATTTCGCACGTAATTTGTGTAACGTTTTACGTAGAAGATGCAAGAATAATTAATAATCCCTATTGCCGCTCACTCATCATCAAAAAAGGATTTCATTTCATCGGCGAATATAAAGGCTAAAAATAAAACCCGAATGATAAGTTTTGAGTTACGTTTTCACAAATTATTTCAGTTTTCGCTTCATCACCCAATAATTTCTTCATCCATAACGTGAAGGAAATTCTGATTGTGTGTTAATTTTGCACTCAACCGAAAATCATCTTGAAAAAATTCTTTTAAAATTAACCTCAACTATAACATCCTGCTTTTCAAAAGAAATAAAAAATCTCCTAGCGTGTTATAAAATTTCCCAATATTCTTACTATGACATTTCATCCACCATTAAACCCGTTTCTTATTTGGTAATGCTACTTTTCCCCAGAAGATAATGCAAAAGGTACCTATATCTATATAGTTTTTCTCTTTTGAAAATTTGTAACTTATTTAAAATCGAGCTCTAACTTTATCATAAGTTCTTAAAGAGTATCGCTTAACCTCGTTTCTTATTTTTTCTTTGCATCCACTTGACGTTATTTTGTATTCTTCCAGTGTTTAAATCATTGAAAGAGCTCTTTTTATCGGATACCTTTCATTCTGCTGTTTTCTTGGCGAATTTCTCGTTGAATAGATGCGAAAGTGGAATTTCATTGTTTTAATGAAAGTTACAGATTATGAAAGATCTGCGGTTTTTTCTTTTTCTTTTTCTTTATTTCTTCGCTTAGAGAAATTTGTTAATTACAAGGATATACCTAATCTGTGTTTAAAACGAGCATATTGAGTGCGAAAAAATCTATTGAATAAGTTCGAGGATTAAAAATTATTCCAAGCAATTGCATATTTTTGCATAGGATAATATTTTATTAATTTATTTCACACATACAAAATATTACAAATCACAAATATTCCTATGCTCAGATTGGAATATATACAGGGTGTTCCGTCTAGATTGTACCGCCTTCATACCATAAGTAGAGCAATACAAGTTAGACTCATTTAGCATGGGTCACCTATCTAAACAATTGCAGGGGTTGTACTGTATGTACATGAATTTTTCATTTTTAAAAATTTCATTTAAAAATTAAAAATGGTACAGAAGTCTAGTTTACGCTAAAATGTGGCAAATACCATGTAGTATTTCTGGTAAAAAATTAGGGGCATAAGTGATGCGGTTCGTGAAATATGATGAATTAAATGTAAAAAAATGTTTGAACATTTTGAAATTAAAAAAATTTTTGTTCATAACTTTTTAAAAAGATCTTTAAAGTTCCCAATTAGAAAATATTATTTTAAATAACAGAGTATCCCCCACCACTTGACACATTTTTTACAGAATATCTGAACAAGTTGTGGAAAATTTAATAATGTCAAGTGGTGGGAGATACTCTGTTAGCTCAAAAAAAATTTTCTAATTGGGTATTTATAAGTTTTTTAAAAAGTCACAAACAGAATTTTATTTTTCAATTCAAAATTTTTAATTTTTTTTTCACTCAATTCGGTATATCTCACGAACTACATCACCTATGCCCTTATTTTTTTTACCAAAAATACTACATTGTGTTTGCCATATTTTGGCATAAACTAGACTTCTGTACTATGTTTAGTTTTTAAATTGCAATTTTTTAATAGTAAAAAATTCAAATGCTCACAGCACAGTCTCTGCAATGTTTTAAATAGGCAACCCATGCTACATGAGTCCAACTTGTGTTGCTCTACTTGTTATATGAGTGAGGTACTATCGTGGCAGAACAGCCAGTATGTTATCAGTCAAACCCGAATGCTTGATAAACTCGAATTTCCTAAGCCAAACTAGAACATCCTAAGAGCTGTAAGAATAGTCTAGTTCATTCTAGGAAAAACTAGTTTTGCTGTAGAATATTTTAGGAATAACTAGTTTATTCTAACAAAAATTTGTTCAAACTGGTTTAGCCTATGAATATTTAAAAAAAAACCAATTCATTCATCTCTAATTTACTGGCTTCCCTGGAGGGTCGCAGGGGAGGGGGAATATTGGTGGATGAGATGAAAAAGCTGCGAATTATTCGGAAAAATATACATTTTAAAGAATATTGGGAAATATTGTTAAAGTATAAATGTTTGAACTTTCTGTTCAAATTAAAAAAAATTTTTACCCTCGCTTCGGTCCAGCTATATTTTTTTCAATTTTTGTATGAACAAATTTCATTAAATCTCTTCCTTCTTAGAAGGCTAGTGCGGTCACTACACTCGAAAAAGTTGTGAAAACTGAAAATATTTTTTATATCCTATTTTTTAAAAATTGTCCTCCCAATCTGCCTACTTTATTCTTTTCGTTTATGCAAATAGGAAAAAAATTGCCAACTTGCTGCCCCAGTTAGCATTCCTGGCTACTTCAAATTATTCGTTTTTTTCAAATATGGGTGAAAAAATTACCGAAAATTGAAAATCTAGTCGGAAAAATGAGTTCGTTCATTCGGAACAGTAAGTCTGATCACTCCCTTCTACCAAGTTGTCCGCTGGGGCCGTGCTTCCCTGAAAGTTCATTCGATCCTCCTGAAAAATTTGTGGCTATAAGCCTAGAAAGTATGTCCTTTATTTTGCCATTTTTTGCTTTAATTTGACTAGACTGTATACCACGTGCCTACCTAATCAGATTTTCTTTCGCTGTGAATCGATGAATATATATTTTGTAATATTTTTGTCCTCTATAAGTCTTGTTGTGGGTAGAAAATAACAAGTTATAAAATGTGAAAAATGATGTTAGTAGGTACGCAGTAGGGAGGTATACGGGTAGGTAGAAAGCTATTAGAGGTACCAGTGTTTTTAGCAAGAGTACTTTGCAATGTTTATTTGAAGTTTTTTTTAAGCTTACTACTTTTCAAAAAAGTAAATATTTCTTTTAAAATTCCGTTTTTTTTTTTTTTTTTTTTTTTTTTAACTTCAATTTCATTTGTTTCAAAGTACCCGTATTAAAAAAAAAAATTTTTTTTTAAAATTCCGTTTTTTTTTTTTTTTTTTTTTTTTTTTATAATAACCTAAAAAAAGAGAGAGCGTGATTAGGCGTTATGTATACAAAAAATTGTGCTTCTTTCTCGTTTATTTTATACGATGGGATATAGGCAGTTACCGAATTCGTGAGAAAATTTTTATCGATCGTTGTGACTTTAATTTAGAAAATATTTTTCACGGTAGAGCTTTATTTTCATATTAAAAATAAATTTCGATGTATAACAGAACACCGGACGATGCTTTTTTTTCCCTTTTTTTTTTTTTTTTTCTGCAAACCATCATCTTTGATATATGATTTGTAATAAAGTTATCCGTTCTGTGTCACCGACCAAGTATAGATTTCCATAGGCATCTTAATGCAGCGTGTCAACCACAGACCATGTACTCATTATTTACTCGCCTTTATGGAGAAGAATTTTCTAAATAAATTCCTTAAAGTTGTAGCTTGTGCGTACGAGTGTCTTCTATGAGGATATAAAAAACTCGTATTTAAAAATAGCCTTCACGATTAATTAGGTACCGCACCATTACTTGTTAAAAGTATTTAAGAAATATTTCAGCAGATGCCTATTATTTCTCATCGTAACTCGTTAAAAGTTCGCCGATTGCCAGAAGTGTTCTTGATTCTATATAGGTAGTTAACTCTGTTGCAAAAAGTTTCCATGCAAGTTCGTTTTATTTTCAAGAATTTCTCCGCGCTCTGTTAATACACCTACGTCGCCCTCGTACTGATACAAGTATCTACGTAGTAAGTATAGCACAGGTATACATTCGTAACGAATATCAATAACGTAAAATGCCTTTTAGTTGCATTCGTTATTCTCCATTCTCTTAAAATTTCAATCGTTTTAAAAGTATTGATATTTGGGAATAATATACTGAGAACTTATGATAGGTATCAACTTGAATTTGAAAATCGGGATGTAAAATAAAGGTTTGAAGTTTGGTATGGCTTGAATATTCACGGTGATATATTTTTTCTCACGTTCGTGTCATATCTACTTTGATATATCTATTGGTCCCCTATTTAAGGCTTATTATATATGTAAATACGTCAATAAGAGAAAATATTCCCTCGTATTAAAAATATGGAAAAATTTTCACCAAATGTCATTTCAATTCGTACCGCATGAAGGTCTATACGTATACCACATACAATACCTTTTATTCAAGAGTATTAGCTTCAGCTGTAATACTTATTGGCCGAATATGTATGACTGAAAAATATATCATGGAAATAAGTTGGTTTTTCAACTTTATCGGCTGATAATGTAGCCTACATGCTACAGTGGAGGGGCGGGGGAGTATCAACGAAATCTATATTGAAGTTCTAAAAGACCAATAGGACCATATTTGGCCATGTCAAATAATTATTCTATTTATCCCCCCCCCCCCGCCCGGTAATTAAACTTAACAACGGATTTGATATATGAGTACACGATTAGGGACGACACTGGGTCAAAATTCAGTGATGCTTAAATTTGGAGTGGAGGTGTTGAGGGGCTAAAATGGCAAAAATTGTTCGTTTTTGAACCAATCGATAGAAAATTAAAAGTTGTATAAGGTAAAAAAAAAAAACAGTTTTTTGTTATAAGGATTTTTGTATTTTTTGCCTGATTTTCCATGTTATATCGTCAATGAAAAACACGCTATTACGATCAATTGAACTATGGGGATGAAGGGGGAAATATGAATAAAACCCATATTGGTGTCTTGGAAGACCATTACAACCATTATTTTTATTTTAAGTTTTTCGGCGTTTAGGCCCCCAAAATTGATGCTCTAAAAATCGTCAATATTTTACATATGTAGGTAAATAGAATATTTGCGATTATTGTAAAATATTCGTATTTTTTGATACCTCTCTTGCAATTTCGCAACAAGGTCACTTAGGAAGGTCAGATCAGCATAAAAATTTGTTATGAAAAATGTATGGGATGGAGGGGGGGGGTTACGGATTTTGGGTATCAATACTCGAAAAAGTGCACCATAATTATTTAGACTGTCCAACAGGTAAAAAAAGTAGTGAAAAAATGGTGATTTGGATAGTTTTAATTGAGAGTAATGAAAAATTAGTGGAAAAATCAAAAAACTGCTCTTTGACGAGACTGTTGTTCATTTCGACCAGTAGTAGGCAGGTCAAGGTTAATAGAATTGCATACTCGGTTTGCCGCAAATACACGTTTTATCCAATTCGTTTACGAAATACAAAAAAAAAAAAAATACGCTTTCGAAATAGATTGGAAAAAAAATTCTTGATCAGCTAAATGTGTGAATTTTTTTTATAGGAATAAGGTTGTCGAAGGGTCAAATTAGTACTTTTAATATTCGAATAATGGTGAAAAAAATTATACGGGCGATGCAAAAATAATGATTAATTTGCATTAAAATTCTTTAAGTACCGTGTCATTTTCATTTTGTCAGAATTAAATTTTTTCGCATTTTTCTACTCCACCGTAAAGTAACGATTCACGCAACCTCAACATTTTATGAAAATTAGACTTAGAAAACATCGCGAAGGAATGTTTTTTATCTACTTATTTTTTTCTTTCGAAGAACAATGCATCCTTACTTTTTTAGGCTCGCCTTGAAATGTTGAATATTTTACCCTAGAAACTTTATAGTACAATTTTTCTTTCTCAGTAGGAATTGAAAAAAAAAATTTGACTTTGGTAATCATTTCTCAGCTTTTGAAATGGCTAGGCTTTTGCAAAAAATTTGAACAGAATACGGAGACCTTGAGTCAAATTTGAATGAATCCACGTGCCAAACATTTTCTCGTACAATTGAATTGAAAAACTTTGATGCCTGATCAGTTCAATTTAAATTTTTTTTAGCCATTATATGCATTTAAGTTTTTTTTTTTTTTTTTTTTTTTTTTTTTTTTTGCAGTGTGCATGTTACGAAAAGTATATTGTAGGCTCAGACGTACCATTCGAATATAGATCGATACATATAAGATTACCTATGTATGTGCAGTGTGCAGAATAACGTTAATATTTGTTGTATCCTTTCCTAGGTGAACAGCTAAACTTTAGTTGGTCTACTTCCCAATCACGAATATTTCAACGTCGATTACGAACCGCTTCATTTCCAAAACAAATAATACCTTTTACCAGCCAAGTTTTACGTAAGATTGAAAACGTTTTAAATGTCTTTTTAAATATTTGAACAAACCCTTGTATCGTGAAAGTAAGAGAGGACATTATTTTGGAATATTTGCGAGTTCTCTGTATGGGAAAGTTTACCAATTTTTTTCCAACTTAACGTTTTATTGGTAGGTGTAAAAATGAGAAATCAAAGTTTTATTCAAAAAAAAAAAAAGTTCTACGTTGAAAATTTCGAATAAATTACACATACTTAGTAGTACGTAAAAGTTCGAAGAACGTTAGTTAAAATTAACAAATTCCTCGAGAAGATGTTGCCCTTGCTATACATATATCTGAGCAATCGTACGATTGCATAAAAGTATCTTAAATTTACATCAAAGTACATATATTCAAAGCGTAATATAAACATTGATAAATTCTTGTAACGAGTTAATTCGTAAATTTCGCGGTTAGTTTGATGTACTCTATAGATATGTATGGTACATGTTTAAATACGTAGAATGGCTTGATGATGATGATAGTCTTATATGTTCAGTGAAAGCATAACATACATCGCATCGTTTGTTTAATCATTTCAAAATATTTCTTCGTTTGGAGAGTAATTTAACGAATAGTTGTAACTAATATTTAGAATTGTTTGCTGCATTACAGGACTGCAGCAGGTATCTGCTAAATACCACCCTGTAATTAGAATAGGAAACCAACATATTTAGAGATTATTCTCATCTCATTCATATTAAAGGAAAATTACTTAATGATCCAACCAGTATTTATGGAATTAGCTGCTAAAAACGCAATAATTCCAAGGTTTTTAGTAGGTATTTTAGATATTACTTTAAAAGATTTATTAATTTTAAACTTCCTGAAAAAAATTTTTCTTTTAAAAATTTCTCTACAGGAGAATTTGAATTCTTTTTCTCAAATTGGCCACATTATGTTACAAAGTTTTTTTCTTCATAAATAAGCCCAGCCCCTTAAAAACAAAAAAAGAAAAGAAATACGTTCTAAAATAGAACCTTACTTTCCCTTTGTAATATTTTGTTTTAGAAGTATAAATTTTGAGTTAATAAACGCGAGCGCGAGAAGAAAAAAAAAAAGATTATACACGTGAAAAAAATTTTATATACTTTCATATTCGATGTTTCCGCCATTACGAGTATGGTGAAACGAGTTGCTACATATTGAAGAAAAACACAAGGGTTTGGAAAATATTCAATGTTAGCCGACGTAGGTACCTATTTGATTTCTCGATCCATGTTCCTGTGAAAATTTAAACTTGTTTGTTTTATTGAAACAGATAATTTTTCCCATAATAGCTACCTCGTTGCCTGTAGTAATATAGGATGATCTATCAGGAAGCGTTTGATTATATATAATATTTTCGACTTTGGTTATAAACTTACTCAAAGCCATTTTTAGCGCAGATAATGACGTCATGTATTTGTGTTTTTTTTTTCAAATTGTTTCTAAATAGTTTTATCATAATATGAAAATGTAGGTAAAGTAGCAGTAAACTATACGTTAATCGGATACATCTATGAATTTTAGCATGGCACTCTTTGCCTGTCGGAAGAGGCGACTTAAACAAAACTAGGGGAACCCCTTCCTCCTCCTTGGTCCATAACAGCATATTGTTGATATTTTTATAATTCACTCTTCACATATCAGCACACACAAACCGTTTTGATTTCTCCATGCTAAGAGGGTAAACTGGCTACCACTAAAGGATTTGCGAACCCACAATGGTCATTTTCACAAGAAACACCTAATGAATGTGATAAATTTAAACGGCCCTGAGTTCCGGTGCCCCTTAAATGGGGCAGGTGTGCTAAGAATATCTTTTCGCACTGATCGGTTCAATTTTGCAAAGAAGATCAGCAAAATAGACACATGGAATGTCAAATCAAATAGGTCTTAAGTCGCCTGAAATCGACCGTCTGCCATCCTTTGATACACTCAAGTGGGTAAGGCCCACACGAACGTGTTCTTTGTGCCTATAGAATCAGGATGGTTTATAAGGAGGTCTTTTTATTGATCTTCCACGTAATAGTTTCCTGTCCCTTTCTACGCTATCTACAGGTAACTCACCGCATTACTTGCGAGGTTTTTACAACCCTGAGTTCAGTAGTGGGCCGCGAGTAGGCGCTCAAACCAGTTACAAGCTTTTTGATTCTGATAATAGATGGTGTGCTGTCTAATTATCTCTGTTGTAACTGGTAGTGCTTGGAACATAAGCGTGTAATAGTTGTTGAATGCACTCAATGCATTACACGTATGTTTTGCCCATAGTGTGATTCGAACCCATGTACAAGGCTTGAAAACTACCGTCAAGTTAGCCGAAGTCGAAAATGAAATGAAAAGAGTAGGGTTGCTGATATTAGGAATCAGTGAAACCCAATGGAACACCATTGGCGAATTTACATTAGACGAAGGAAACTTCGTCAGGATTGATGCAGCACAATCCATATGCCTAAACCAATGCAACACATATGAAGACATTGAAGAATTCTACAGTGCCCTTGAAGAAACACTGGCTTCACTAAGACTTTAATGCCAAAGTTGGGAAGAGTCTGTAATCTGTGATGTGGTATGTAGATGATACCACCTTGATTGCTTTGGATGTAGAAGAAAAGGTGGAGCTCGTCAATTTGGTGAAGATAACCAGCAAAAAACTTGGACTTTGTATTAATGCATCAAGAACGAAAGCCATGGTGGTGGATAGGGCCAAGTGTTTTCCAGTTTCTACAGCTCTGAGCGAATACGAAAAGGTCAATGCTTTTGTACATCTGGGCTTCATCATCGAAGCAGATGGAAGCTCGTTGGCAGAAATACAGCACCGAATTGCTCTAAGCAAATCAGCTATGACCAGACTGCGTAATATCACATGTAATAACAAGATCTCCAGAAAAACAAGGAAGAGACTTATACAATTACTTGTTTTCTCTGCTTTCCTATATGCCAAGGAACAGATGGGCGAAGGATGCTGAGGATATCCTGGACAGCGCGATGAACCAACATTTCAATTGTTAACAAAGTATAGGAGCCAGTCACGCAAAGTGCTTTATGCGAGAGACGCATTCTATGTTATTTTGAACATGTGATCAGGAGAGAAGTTGGAAATTTCGAAAAAGACATTTTCTTTGGTAAGGCCACTGGTAAAAAAGGAAGAGGAAGATCTCCGACCAGGTGGTCTGATATCATTAAACCACAAATGGGCTCTGTGGTAAGAGCTGCTTCACAGGCGTGGGATCGTGATAGATGATGCGTTCTTCTAGGTGTAGTAAGGTTGTAAGCAGCTGAGACCTATTGATGATGATGATGATGATGATGATGATAGTTGGACCAGAAACGTTGCTCAGACCTCTGACAGTTCCAAACGTGGATAAAAACTGCGAAAAATGGATCAAAACTCGAGAAAAATGTCGAAAAATGTACGAAAATTGACTTAAAATTTGAAAAAAAAAGTAATTTTTCCATAGTTAATAACTTGCCAAAAGTTGATAATTTTGTCTTTGGAGCTGATTTGTGAGACAATTATGAGATCGATCAAAAATATCTATGGTATTTTGGATAGTCCATTCAATCTAGAGCAGAACACTCGCATTGTTGAGCCCAGCTATGAATTAATAATTTTTTTATATTCACTTTACTGAAAAGAAGCCCAAAATTTCTGTGTTTTAGTAAAACCCTGAAAATTTTTTTGATACGTTCAAGTTTGGAATTCATTTCTTCAAAATTATTGCAAAATAGGTACTGTAATGTTTTCTATGCTAAAATAATAGACATAAAGCTATGAGAGAATTTACAAAAAAATTTTCACATGTGGGAGTTCGGCTGGAGGGGAGGAAAAGGAGTTACTAACTACTGATAAGTAGCCTTAGGTTGATTTGGAATTTTTTCCAAAGGCAGGTGATTTAGGCGAAGGGTTGATCGAAAATTATGAAAAAAATTCACTAAAACCCACGGAAAATCTTTTTTTTTTAATTTAGGTCAATTTGTGTTTTTTAGAGGTTTTTTTATTATTTTTTATCCTAATTTTAGATTGGAATAGAATCTGACAAAAATGGTTGAAAATTGACCTAAAAGATGGAAAAGATTTTAAAAATTGATTAAAACGAATAAAAAGTGAAGAAAATTGACCAAAAATCACGAACAAATGTTGAAAGACGGGTGATGATTGACTTGAATCATGAAATCAATCGAAAATTATCGACAGTTGTGCAAAAATTCCATGAAAATTGGTAAGAAAAGCAAAAAGTTGACCTTAAATTACGAAAAAATTATTGCATAGCGGAATAATTAATTATACCTACGTATACAATCATCTTTCATCGCGAGTTTTTAAATTTCGAGTAAAAATCAGAAACAGTGTTCCTAATGTTGAATTTTAACGTTAAATTCCCATTTTCAACACTGAAATATTTTATGATTGAGGATGAAATTTCATTTTTTGGAATTGATTGAGAAATTCCACGTAAAAATTACTTTGATTGGAAAAAAGGTTGCATTAAAAATATGTCGTCAAAAATGTCACACAAAAAAGTTAAGTTTAAATCCATGTAAAAAAAATTTGTGCACCTGAATGCGAGTGGATATGGGTGAATTTGTTTGTGTGTATTTTGTAGCATTGAAAAGTAGTAGAGCTAAGCTGACTTGTTGCTTTTCTATGATGAATTAATCGACGTTGTACGGACGCATATTTTCACGTTATATAGCAGAAATTGTGAGCGCTTTATATTTCATCGTTTTGAAGCTATATAGGTATAGGTAATAGGTATTTCATTTGTATGCAAAAATTTTATCGATGTAACCGAATTGAGGATCATTTTATAGAAGACGGTTATTAATATTAGGTAAGTTTGGGTGTATAGCTATATTAAATTCAACGGATAACCTCAACTTAGATCGATATAGGTAGATATGTAGGTATTTAGGTACAAAATCGTTAAATGTCACCTATTACATGGAAGAAAGCGCGCCAATTCGTATTCGTAAAATGGTGTTCATCAACGAAATCGAAAGTGGATTAAACTACAATCAAAAGGCCCCTGCGGCTATAGAATTTGTAAACAATCGAAACTTTACTAAAAGGTGCTTATTATATTCGTATAAACACTGTAAACAACACATTGCGTACTATAACACGAATGTACCGTATCTACGAAGGTGCATGAACATACATTATACCTATGGAAAAATTCGGCCAATTTCCAAACCGAAATTTTCTTCCCATTTAATGAAGACGGTGTGCCTTTACACGAGTAAAGAAAAAACAACATGCATCATTAGGCGCGATTTATTTTTCATCGAGAAAATATATATCATACCAATTCTCTAACAAGAAATATTGCTCGGTGTAGCTTACACAAAGCGAAGGCGATTGATTTTCTGTTGTACTATTTTTCACTAAAAATTGTATTCGGTGAAAGAGGAAAAAAAAAATTAAAAATGAGATGAAATAATTTTATCATCAACGGCTAATAGCGGCTGATAAATCTTGAAAAAAAACTCTTTCCCCTTTTTTTTTTCTTCTATGTTGAAAAATGTTCGTTCTTTTTCCACTTATTACGTGAATTTTTCATACATTTTTATTTACACGGCGGAAATTTCATAGCTGCAGGTGTGATGTAAATTGCTACCGTTTTCAGTAAACATAATTTTAAATTTATGTGAGAAAATTAGGGAAATTTGTTGACTTTTTTCTGACCAAAATTAATTAGCCAACTAGAAAAACAAGTTTAAATAAGTGATTTGTGATTCTCGTATGTTAAAGTGCATGTATCTAAGGCATCACGAAAAATTTGAACCCCCTACGAGAAAAGACGTGCTATTAAAAGTACCCTAGGTGGAGTCATACTCGAAAAAAAATTTATTTTTTTTGTTATAGGAATACCTACTTTTATCATAACTTTGCATGAAACTTAGCATACCACAATTGAAGGGGATGATCTGACTTTCCTTGTTTCCTTAACCCATCATCAGCACAATTGGATTTCGTTTTGCAATTCTACAGGACCATTGAGACCATTTTTGTTCATGTCTGATAAGTATTTATTTCTTTATTTTGTTGTTTTCTACCAATTTAAAATCATTTAATCCGCTTGATACCGACTTAAAACGGCCAAAATTAGGCCGTAGGGTTAGAGTGGCAGTAAATTTGATATTTTCGAGTGGCGATGACTCTGGGTGAAAATTTAATTATGCTCGAATTTGGGTGAAGCGGTGCTGAGCGATTGAAGCGACATAAATTGTTCGTTTTTAAAACGATCGATAGAAAACAAACGTTGTTTAACATATCCAAAAATTGGCCTCCTAAATTAATGAGGAAGGAAGAAGATGTTGTCAATGAAAACCAGGCTATCAGGGCCTATTGACCTCCGTGCGATGAGTGGGGGGGGGGGGTAAAGTATCAACAAAATTCGTTTTGGGGCGTAGAAAACATTTTTGGGCATTTCGATTATTTATTTTTATTATTTTTTTAATTTTATTTATTTCTCCTCTGAAAACCAAAATCGTTCATTCTGCTTGATACTGGCCAAAATCGGTGTAATTCGGTCAATACGTTTAGTTTGAAGGCAAATTAGGTATTTGTAGGGATGACCTTGGGTCAAAATTCAATTATGCCCAAATTTTGGGGAGGGTATTCTGAGGGGACTAAGTCGCAAAAATTTTTACATTTTATGCTAATTAATAGAGAATCCAAAGTTATATAACATACCCAAAAATCAGCTTCCTAAGTTAATTAGGAAGGGAGATACACGGATTTTTCCTCTTTTTGACCTTAAAAAAGGGCTGTTCCTCCCGGGTAGGAAGGATTTCATGCAACTTAAAAGTCGATACCCTTAAAAGGCACATCTAGGGCCACTACTAAATGTACATACGAAATTCAAGTTCCTAGCTCAATTTGGAGGAGAGTTATACGAAGAACAAACTCAAAAAGTAAGAAAAAACGACCAAAACCCCACTTTTTTAGTGCTGTGAGGGAGTGAAATGGGGCTGAAAAGTCGAGATCCCCAAAAGACATATCTAGAACCCCTGCAGGCAAGACTTGCCTAATTTCATTTTCCTTGTGAAGAACATACTCTAAAAACTCAAAAAATGAGAAACCCCAATTAAAAACCCTCATTTTTGGGGCTGTGAGTGGGTGCAATGGAGCTAAAAAGTCTAAACCCTCAAAAGATACATCTACGGCTCCGATTAATTGTACGTAGGAAATTTCAACTTCCCAACTCAATTTGGTGGGGTGACAGGGAAAGAACAGCTCTGTTTCAGGGTCAAAGAGGGGAAAAGCCCCATATCTCCCATCCTAATTGACTTAGGAGGCTGATTTTGGATATGCTAAAAAAATACTATTTTTGCGTTTTAGGCCCTCAGCACCTTCTCCACCGAAATGAAGCAAAACTAAATTTTGACACAAGGTCATCCCCACTCAGATATATCTAATTCGCCGCAAAATTGAGTCGATTAACCGAATTGGAGCGATTTTGGTTGGTATCAAGCGGAGTAAATAAATATTTGATATGGCTTAAAATTGTCTTAATGGTCTTCCAGGACCCCAAAACGGATTCCGCCGTTGGTCGATAGAAGGTAATAGCCTGGTTTTCATTGACAATATGACATAGGAAATCAAGCTAAAAATTGAAAATCTTTTTTAAAAATTATACTCGTCACAACGCATAATTTGGCGAAAAATTTTTATAAACTTCCTGAGGTCCACAGCTATAGTAATTCAATGTTTTCTTTTGTCAATCCCCCCTCCCGGTAAAAAAATATTTGAAAAATTCATATTGATAGACTCTCCATTACTCTGCAAAATTTGTATTAAAATCATAATTTTCCCTCAAATTCGCGTGAATACACAATTCTTTTCCAACAAAACTTTTTTCAATATTCTGTGTTGGAGAGGGAGAAGGGGAAATTTTTTTCAGCGATACCCAATAATATTTTGTAAAAATTTTGAAAATTTGAAATCAAGAGCATTTTGTCTCTTATTATTCTTATCTGGGAATATCCTTTGAGATGCCTATTTGTTAAAGTTCATTGTTAACACATGAAATATTTACGTAAATCTTTGCTTTAAAAAATACCTGGGCGAGCTCCATTTTGCGCTGTTAGCAATGTATTGCCAAGATTTACGCATATGAAAAGAATGACACTTTCACAGATTTTAAATCATCAGCCTTCAAAATTTTTAAGAATCGAAATTGAAATAATCTTTGCAAACGAGTATTGGTCTATATTTCGGAATGATTTTATGAAAGTTTTGATATTTTAAAGCAGTTCAATGGTTTGAATCAAACACAATTTTTTTTCAGCCTAAAAATTTTTTCTTTATTTATTTTTTTCCAACAAGAGAGAAGCTACTGGGTTAGGTAAGTATTTATTGAAAAAGTTGGCAAATCTAAATGAAGTAGCTTCCAATGGAAAAAATTACGAGATGAAAAAAATATTCATTTTTAGTTCTCGATAACTTTCGTTTATTCGTTCAAAATTTTTTTTCTTATTTTCATTTTTCAAAAGATTTCTCGGGCATCATTAAACTCGTTCCGGAAATTTAATGTACGTCAAAACCATTCCCAATATCAATTGTAATTTTGAGCGAGTCCCAAAAATCTATAACTTTCAATCGCAACTTCTAATGACATATCTATTTACTGGAGAGAAAATGATATGACATAGACCTATCTATTCTCGTATATATGGTGTACGTATTACCTACTACCTACTACCTACTACCTAGCGATATCTTATCCAAGTAGGTACTGAATAAAGTTTAATCTCTCGTAAACACCTTTTCAAAAGTACGCACATTTTCCGCTTCAGCTCTCACAATCAGTTTCATTGTAGCATATGTTTATTTCGAAAAATGAATCATTCTCTCATCGTGAATTGTTGTAATGGTGTTGCTCACGAGCGATGCTGCTATGTGCCAATGATTTGGAATTATTTATTTGACAACTGAATAGGTATAGGCCAACGTGCGAGGAATGAAATTTCAACAAACGAGCCGACTAATTGAAACGTAAATTGAAATTTCGTGTTGATGACAAAAGCGATAATTTACGCGTACTAATACATATGTACTACACAATTTGTAAGTAGCTAAGTTATACTAATATAAAAAGTAGTTCAACAATGAAAAATTAACTCATTCACGTTGTTATGGTATAATGATATCTCACTAAATACACGATTAGTGGCGAACGATTCTCATACTCTCGTTTAACTATCGATGAATTTCACGATGTAAATGTTGACAATTTTATTTGTGTTGTTTGTGTCATAAAACCATTCTTTTACGTAAAAATTTTGTCCAAGTATCGAGAATGACCGAAACCTTTGCACTTAGATTTTCAAATTTTAACTCTAGACGATAATTTTCGATGAAATGAACATACACAATTTTTAAAAAGCAATTGATTTTTTGAGCTTACTCATTCACATATGTGTATTTGATAATAGGTATTTATTAATTTTATGACTCAGAAAGTAAATTTTATCTAGCTACTTCCTTAAGTACATACATCGGGTGTTCTTCAATTATCTCGCCCACCTTTATATTAGAGATAGGTCAACTGAAAAGAGAAATGGGCAATGAGATTTGATATTTTTAAAGCTATTATTTCGCCTCACTCTACCTCTTCCTTCTAAAATGTATTGCAGAAAAATCAATAATGATAAAAGTTTTGCTGATTGTATCGAAACACAGTGCATGGATAACTAAAAACAGGGTTATTTTTACTTCGTAGTAATCGTTATTTTCAGAAAGAATAACCGAAGCTGACCAGTTTTTTTATTGAAAGTAACTGGTTAACCGGTAAAAATCTTTGAAATGGCTTTTCATTTGTAATCGCATGTAATTCATGTAGTATAAAAGAACTGCGTGGGTAGTAATTGAACATAATTAAAAAATATTTCAATAAACAACAGAAACGAACAAAAATTCATTCGATAATAACCAATAACAGAATAATTTTCTGAAAAGTACTAAAAATTAAAAAAAAGTAACGCTTCACGATCGCTAATCAATGGTGGGGATAAGGGATGTAATGAAAATGAAAAGTCGACACTACCAAAAGGCACATCTAGAACCTTTAATCTAAATCTACACTTCAAATTTCAACTGTCTAGATCAAATAGAGGTGGAAGTAATGCGAGAAACAAACTCAAAACATAAGGATAACCTACGAAAAACTACATTTTCGGGGTGTAATGAGGCTGAGCAGTTGAGGCCCCCAAAAGGCGCATCTAGGACTTATACTAAATATACATACCAAATTTCAACTTCTTAACTCCATTCGAATGGCCAGTTACTCGAAGAACAAACTCAAGAAATAAGGAAAACCGACCAAAAAAATATATTTTTGGAATTGCGAGGGAGTGAAATGAGGTTGAAAAGTTAAGACCTCCATGAAGTACATTTAGGAGCCCCTCCTAAATGTACATACCGAGTTTCAACTTGCTAGCTCGATTTGGTGGGGAGGTAGGGCAGGGACAGCCCTTTTTCAAGGCTAAGAATGGGGAAAATGCTCAGATCTTTCCTCCTAATTGACCTAGAAGGCTGATTTTTGGGTATGCTATACAACTTTAGATTGTCTATCGATTGATCTAAAAAAAAAACAATTTTAATGATTTTAGCTTCTCTGCACCTCCTCCCCCGAATTTGGACAGAAATGAATTTTAACCCGAGATCATCCCTACTCCAGAATATCAAATCCGCTGCCAATAGTAATCCATTTCCCAAATTTCATCAATTTTGGTCGGTACGAAGCTGAGTGAATGATTTTTAGTGAGGGGAGGGGAGGAGGAAATAAACAAATATTATAAAAATAAATAAAAAATAAAAAAAATAAATATTTGACATGACCAAACGTTGTCTCAACGGTTTTCTAGGACCCCACAATGGATTTCACTGATACTCCCCGACGGGATTATGCTGCGGTTATAACCGATAGCCTAATTTTTGAAAATCTCCGGTTATTTAATCGATAGTTAAGTAATCTTGGTATGAAAGCCAAGAATAGGGTAGGAATGAAATGGTTTGTAAAATACGATGATTAAACTACAAAAAGAGCATCGCAATGCGTTGCTTTTGAGGCTTGATTTATGTATAGTAAAATAAATGGAATTGTCCAGTCATGAAAGAAAAAAAAACGATCTGCCATGTTTTTTCTTGTTCTTTGGCAGGGGTAGTGATGGATATTGAAGTGAATAGTAGAAATCCCTTAAAAAGCACATATAAATCCCTATGAAGTGAACATGAAGAATTTCAACCACCCAACTCAATTTGGAAGAGAGATATGTGCGGCACAAATTTAAAATAGGAAAAACCACCCAAAAAACCACTTGTTTGTTGTTGTGAAGGGGGTACAATTGAGTAAGAAAGTTGTAACTTTCAAAAGGCACAGCTAGAAGCTCTACGATATCTATATGACAAATTTGAACTTCCTAGTTGAATGGGGGGGGGGAGGAGATATGCACAGGTTATAATTTTTTTCAAGCTTATAGAGGGGAAAATTTCCCAAATCTCACTTTGATTAACGTAGAAGGCTGACTTGTGCATAAGCTATACAACTTTTGATTCTCTATCGATTAGTTTCACAACAAAAAAAATTTTGCAATTTTAATTTCTCAACACGCCTCTACCAAGTTTGAACATAATTAAATTTTGATCCGAGGTTTTCACCGCTCAAAAATATTTGATATTCAACGAACAAAAAGAATAGTTTTTAGCTGCTGTAGAGGGGGCCTCAGCTCTAAAAAATTCAAAAAAATGTGGGACGTGTAAAATATTCTTAATGACTCGAGAAAATGTTTTCGAGTCTTCAACTCTGAAGTGGGGGCCCACAAGTCCCCTCAAAGTTTTCAACGACCATTTTAAGGTCATGCTAAAGGACTGAAAAATCTCAAAAAATTCTACAAAATTCCCCCAAGTACCTTCTTTTATATGCCAACGTTGAAAAAAAATCGATTGAAAATTCGCGGAGAAAAAAATTTTCTACTAAGCACTTTCTAAAACCTTACATATCCATACCCCTTCAGCTTGCGGGGGGGGAGTGTCTTCCCATGGATGAAACTGAATTTCAGAATTTTATACGTATTATGTGGGTGCCATATTCAGCCTTCAAGAATATTTTCGGTAGTAATTCTCAAATTTTGAATTTTCTCACCTACCCCCAGGGTCCCTTTTTTGAGTAAAGTGGGTCAAGTTTGGTATCGTTTTGATGGGAATTTTGTCAATAATCTATTTCTGTCATCATTTTACCCTTAAACTGCTTGCCTTTCGAGATTTTGGGCATAACCTGAATTTTGGAAAACGTTTTATCCCACAAGCGAGGGCAGCTCAAGGGGTAGACCAAGCTATCAATTTTTTCCAGTTTTAACGCTAATTTTCTTGAGTTAGGAAGATAGCCCAGTTAATGTGGAACCCTGTGTAGACTGTGTACATATGTAAACAGAGGTATCCACTAGAGTGGGCCAAATTTTGCTTTTTTTGGAAGGCTGAAAACGGAAAAATGGCCTAAAAATGACGTGGTAAAAATTTCAATCATTCAAGTCAATTTTTTAAACTTGAAAAACTGACTCAAAATTCAAAAATTGAAAAAAATTGAAAAAAATTTCAAAATTTTTCTAAAAATGGAATTATTACGCATATTTGCACCCAAAATTATTATTGTTAGTCAATTTTTACCAATTTCTTTTTTTTCAAAATTTTTTAAAAAGTGTCACTTTTTGCGTTTTTTTTTCACGATTTTCTAAAAAATTATGAAAGAAATTTTGAGAAACGCTCCCCTAAAATGAATACAGGACATAAATTTCAGATGATTAAAGGCAATATTGTAATTTTATCTCCAGTAGATGATTTTTCAGGAGTCCTTAAAAAACGGATTTACAAGCTCTTTCAACAATTTTTTTGCATTATTAAAAATTCTTTTCCAGTAAATTCTTTATGAAATGGACCGAGTATGCTTACCTTTGTCCATTTGAAGTCAGTTTTCATCGCTTGTATCCCTTTCAGAGATTCATAATAAGATTTTCAACTTTATTTGGAAATACGTGAAATATGACCGTTTTTGAGTACTCTTGAAAAATCGCTTATAGGAAACAAAATTGAATTATTGGGCCTAATTAACTGAAATCGATGTTCCTCATTCGTTTTCGGAAAGCGTTTTTCAAAAAAATTCTATCGTAGTTTTACAGATAATCTTGAAAAAAATGGAAAAAGTGACATTAAAAAAAAATTCTCAAAAAAGAGGAAACGATGAAAATTTTTCAACAATAATAATTTCGGGTGTAACTATTAGTAATAATTCGATCTCGATTTTTTGAAAATTTGTGAACTTTGAGTCAGTTATGGGAGTTGAAAAAATTGATTTAAAATGCTGAAATTTTTATCTTACTGTTTTGAGGTTGTTCCACCACCATTATGACCTCGTCGTTTTTAAATTAAAAAAAAAAATAAAATAAAATTCGCCATACACGGGTATCACCGAAGTAACCTGGCTTATGAACCTCGTGTTCTACACACGAATGAATTTCCTTTCGCTACTATTTTGATACTTTACAAGATTGGCTAAAAAACAAAATTAACGATGAAAGAAAAAACGAAGTGTAGAGTGCATTTATGAACTTTGAAATTAGCTGTCTATTAACTTTTAAAACATCTACGTTTTGTAACTTTTTTCTTCGAGGGGGACAACCGTTGAAATATTTTTGATTGCGATACCGTTTCATAATATGACAGCAGCACGGCTTGAAAGTGTGAAAAAAAAATGTTGTTTGGGCGAACAACATTCGTTTGAAAAGAAAAGCTCGGTGGTATTAAAGAATTTCCTCAGAAAATGATACGCGAAGATCATACAAGCGTGATTACATTATCGCGCCGATATTTTGACACCATTGTCAGACTGGCGTATGTAGGAAAATGTCAAATCTATTATGATTGATGATGACTGGGTTACCTATTTAAAGTGATACTTTATCAAGAAATTGCTAACACAGGTTTTATTTTAACGTTGGCAAAATCGAGTGCGCAATAACAAGAGGCGAATGTAAGAAGAAGCGGAGAAAAATAAAATAGAGGAGGAAATACGTTAAAAACCGTAAGCTAAATTAAAATTGAATTTTACTCACCGTAGCTATAAATCTTTTTTTTATTGATGACTTTTTCAGCATTTTTTCTAGCTTGGTAAAACCATTCGCTATTGTTACCCAAGTATTTGTATTCTAAGGCTAAATTTTTCGCCAATATTTGGCCTCCAGGCAGCCGATGAGCATATGGGCAAAATAGCACATAATCTTTATACTGATATTTGTCGTAGCAATTCCCAGCCGCGAATATATTCTGGTTGAATTCAACCATCGAGAAAATACTGGCATGTAGTAAATATTCCGAGTTCATTACTTCACGACCAGCATATTTCCAAAGTCTCGTTAGAAAATTCGCTCGGTTTACCGCTACCTCTGCTTCGATACGAAACCGCTCCTGTAATACGAATACATTTTTTAGAAAAATATCGTTCAAGACAAGCATGAGTAGGTAGATATACTTATGTAGTAGGTACGTAACTTACTACGTAGTATTGACGAAATTCCAAAACACCAACACCAACATCAACGTATTCCGATGAGACTATTCTGAGTAAGCAAACGTTTTTAACTATTGAATTACGTGCCGAGAATTTTAGTTTAGCCGCAGCAGAGAAATACTTCTTTTTTCTATCAAGTACCTCGGGCACCTACGCTTTTTTTTTTGTTTTTATTTTTAAAGTAATGAACTTTTGAATACTTTCTGTACCAAGTATATTATTTTTTGAAACTAACGAAAGCAGTAATTTAATTTTAAAAATAAATGCTAATTACGATTAAATGTTTTATCAAGTTTTAGGTGGTTTTTCATTTTTACGGTATAAAATTGTTGATGAGAGACTATAAATGAGTAATATCGATCAAAGTAAAGATAAAAATCATCACCATGTTTTTTTTTTTTTTTTCTAGTGTAATTACACATCAGAGTAATGTGGAAAAAAATGACAAGTCACTTAAGCTGACGGTGATCGTGAATAATTTGTTAGAGAAAAAAATTAGAAATTTAGTGGCTAGCGTAATTGTGACTGAGCACTCCTTAACGTCTCGAAGACACATTCTGCGTCTCTTCTTCCAAATTTCTTCAAAATTCAAAACATGTTTCTTTTCATTTCATATTACTATACAGGGTGTTTCGTCTTGGTTGTACCTCCTTCATACTACAAATAGTGCAATTCAGATTAGGCTCGTGACGAATGGTTTGCATATCCTGATTGTTGCAGGGGCTAATATAACATTTCATTTTCCGAAAAATTTGTTGTAATTTTTAAAAATTTAATATTCAGTTTCCGCTGAAGTTTTGATGTATGCGATAGGGGCTCAGAAGAAGTTGTTCGTTTTTCCAAATATTTGTTCATAACTTTAAAAAAAAATAGCAACGCTTTACTTTTTCAGCCTGATTTTTGCAAAGTGAATGATATAAATGTAAATTGTAGAGTCATGAAATAAAAAAAAGAGTGCTCTGGGATGTTTCTTCTCGAACAGTGGTGAAGGTACTGGTAAATATTGAAGTGAATAGCTGACACTTAGCCCTCAAGGCATATTCAAGACTTTTACCAAGTTGATACACCAAATTTCAACCCTCTATCTTAATTTGGAGAAAAGTTACGCGTGCTACAAACTTGAAATTGAGGAAGATCAACTAAAAACCATGGACTCCTAATAAATCAGCGTACCAAAATTTAACCTCTTAGCTCAATTTGAATGGGAGATATGGGTTAAATTGCTTCTTTCCAAGGTCAAAAGGGTAAACCCCATATCTCCTTTCCTAGTTGCCCTCAATTTCCTCTTCTTCAAATTTAGGCATAAGTGAATTTTGAGCCAAGGTCCATTACCTCTAAAAAATATCAAATTCTCCCTCAATCTAAGCTCGTTTTCCAAATTTTACTGTTTTTGGTGGGTGTTGAGCTGAGGAAATGATTTTCAGTTTCAGAAGGAATAAAAAATAGATAAATACTGAGTACTTTTTGCGACATCGAAAAATGTAAGTTTTGTTACTTTTAACATGATTGGTACCATTTTTTTCTCTTTTTAGTGTACTCTGGTCTGCTGTTGCGACCATCATACTTTCTTTGTTGTTTTTTTTTAAAATTCTTTGTTATTTACTTATTTGTTCATTTTTTAAAGCGTTAACTCAGGTAAAAATGGTCCGATTTTTTTGAAATTTTCACCTTAGGTTCCGATCATTAGCCCTCAGAGCTGATTAAATCTTAGGACCAAATGGTCTATTAGGAAAAAATAGTCCATTAGAGATTAAAGAGTTCATTAAAGATCGAATGGTTCATTAGTGATCAAATGGTCAGTTAGGGACCGAGATATATTTTTCAAAGTATCCCAATCGGATTATTTCTTCACTACATTTTGGCATAAAATGGTCTATTAGGAACCGAATGGTTCATTTTGAAATGACATTTATTTTTGAAATTATCCAAATTGGACCTTTTCCTTCGCAACGAAACACAATTTCCATGGAAATTTTTCACCATTTGTTCAAATGAAGACTGCTCAGAGCTGATTAAATTTTGGCATTAAATGAACCATTAGGGACAGAGGTGGTAATGTTCGATGTCCCATTTGGAACCTTTCCTTTGCAACAAAATGCATTTATATGGAAATGTTTTTTCACTCTTTATTTCAATTTGATTTTATAAATTAAAGATTTTTATATTTTATGATTGTTTTTGTACACAGATTTCACTATATAAAGTTCCAATTTTGTTAAATGATTTTTTTTATTTTTTGAAGTTGAAGTCTTTTTATTTAAAATTAAAATTGTTTATATTTTATAATTTTTTTTCTACAGAGATTTCATCACTATAATTTCTAATTTTATAAAATATATTTTTTTTTATTTTATAAAATTAAAATTTAATTTTTTTATTCTATAATTTTTTTTAACACAGAATCCGTTCTGAACTCTAGTTTTTATCTAAGTCTTGTCACCTAAAAAATTATCTTCAAGGGTTAAGTTTTCTAATTTTCCTGAACATTTCAACTTAAAATCATATAATCAAACAGGATTAAGTTCAACAGATTTTCTTCAATATTTCAACTTGAAATCATGAGATTGATCCAGCTTCAAGTTTCACCAAATTTCATATTCAAATCATAAAATCAGCTGGGATCAAGGTTAACTAATTTTCCTCCACATTTCAACTTGAAATCTTAAAATTAATCCAGGATCACGCACAATTGTTGGTGGATCAACTAATGACAACATTTCAATTCAAAATCATATAATCAATCCGAGGTCAAAGTCAACGGGTAATGGTACAACTTTCTCTAATTTTCCTCAACATTTCAACTTAAAATAATAAAATCCGTCCACACATGTCATTCTAATGATGATGGTCTAACCAATCCGAATATCAATTTTTGCGTTAGTTCTTCTGAGAACAAATGCGTCGCGAAGTGGTAGCTTGGATGCCGGCTAACTCTTGTATAATTTTCTTATTGATGCACAAAAGCAACGTTCACCTTAAAACTATGAAAAACTTTCATTTTTCTTGATATAACTTCAAGCAATGTTCTTTTTGATGCCTGAGAAGCAAGTTTTTCAAAAATTTCACTTCAGAGAGAATTTAGAGCTCTTATCCTCCTTGTGACTTATAGCTCTTTTATCACCAACATCACCAAAATCACCCATATCTTCAATCCCGGCGACACTTCGACTTTATCTGAGACGTGGTTTGTAAAGTGGATTCACCAAAGGTAGGTCTGGATACATCAAATGACGTTTTGAATTTTCAACCTTCTCACCGTCCCTTTTTCTCTACCACTACTGCAGCAGCGTTCATCATTAAAACAAGCTAATGCTGAGATCTTTTTAAGGATACTTTTACCCATCTGTAAATCTATAATGTTAAAAACATCGGGTTGAGTTTATTTGTTCAAAAAAAACGTATTGTAACTTGGCTTGAGACGTAAAGAGGAAACTGTTTATATTTTTCTGAACTTCTTAAAAATGCGAGTCTAAGAAGTTTTCAAGGTCTGAATTTTTTTGTAACAGTATTTACGATGCCTGTTTTTGCCTTGAAACTAAAATATTTGAATGAAATGTTTTTGGATCTGTTTAAAACGAAGAAATATGTTCCTTATGATCGAGAACCCAGTCACAAAAAAATTGAAACTGAGCTTATCTTCAGTATAAATATCTATTGCAGATTGGTAAGACTAATTTCTCTCAGCATATTTACTTTCACTTCACTCAACTTCGTCAACAATGGTTTTTTCTACATTTTATCCGAACGCGTAAGATATTCGCTTTAATTAGAATGCAGAAAAAAAAATTTCTGAACTTTATGATTCCAAAGTATTCTCTATCTCTTTCTTATGCTCTTCCAACTATAAATATCTACATCTGCGCTTGATGTAGGAAGTCATTAGCAACAATTAGAGCCAGATGACAGTATTCTCTAATAGATTTACTTTGGTTTGTAAGTTTATTCGTTTATTCAGCTGTGAACAAAATTTCGGCACCAGGCTATATCATATACAAAATATGAATAAAAAATGTCCAACAAAGTATTTTTCATTTCGAAAAGTGTAACAATTTTTCTCATTTGTTCGCTACAACAATTAATGTTGCGCAATAAAATACTCGGACGTTAATTTTGAAAAAAAAAGTAATGCGTAGGTAATCTTTTGCTTTAAAAGTAAATATGTATATCTTTAAAAAAAAAAACAAGTTGAAAGGTGCTGGATATTGTTAATGTAAAATATCAAACATGAAAATAAATTGACGCTTATAATACAGCCTAATGTAAATCGTATGAAAAAATTTTTACGAAAAATACGGCGCCGGCGCTATTAATCATCTCTTTCTGGACGAAAAACTTTTAATTGTTGAAAAATTACGAAAAAAAACGCTCACATCGTTGTTTTTTCGTACTATTAAACAAATGTTTTGTTTCAATTCGTGTTTTTAAAAGGGTAATAAAAAGACAAAAAAAAATCAAATTGAACAAATGATTAAAATTTTTTTTATACAAATATTTTCACGTTAATTTATACCTAGTATTTTCTCTCAAATTTTTTTTACTTTTAATTTGAACTACATAGAAACGTTTTATGCGGGAATATTAAATTCACCCCGTCAACATTTCTAAATAAGCAAGCGAATACTAGTTCCCTCTTTTTACTTTCATTGGAAAGGTGCCAGCGGCAAATTTAAAAGAGAGAACCGACTAGAAATCTGAAACACCAAAAAAAAAACAACTCGCCAAAAAAAAAATAAAAACTTGCCTGTTTTCTTTATTTTTTTTTTTAATATTCACCCAAACCTTCCTTGGGCAATATCAATTTTGTTATTTTTGTAAATATGTGTTCAGTTTAAAGACTTAAAAATATATACAGGAACTTACCTATAGGTATACAAAATTTATAAAATCCTATTATACTTATGTTTTCATCAAGTCTTTTTTTTTGTTTTTTGAAAACAACACCGCTGGTTATATTATTATTTATTGTGTATTCTTACCAAGATTTGTACGAAATTGTGCTCAGATAAATACGTATAGGTATATTGTACTGAGATACTTAGTACTCAGATATAATCACGTATTTCATCGTTATTTCTGTTTTATAAGAAGGCTTAACGTGTATATTTAATGTATTGTGCAAAATTAATTTCTTGAACGAGAGGAAAATATTGCCTCATCGGTAACATGTATGAAAGAGAGGAAAAGATAAGATTTCAGAATAGAATCTCTCTTTGTTACTTGCTACAAATAATTTAGAAAACAAAATATGGCTAACGTACATTAAATTTCAATTACTATGTTACTCAATATTTTTTATTCAATTAAAAATTTGAAAAGGTTTCAAATTTTAATAACTTATGTGGTAATAATTTCTAGTAAGATATAAAAATATAGAAATATTCAATTAAGGTTTTTTAGCCTGATTTTCTATGCCATATTGTCAACGAAAACCAGGCTATGAAGGTCTATCAACCTACAGGGCTGTGGTGGTTGAAAGGGAATATCAACATCTGTTTCGAGGTCCTGGACATACCATTAAGACTATTTTTAATGATGCCAAATATTTATTTTTATTAACATTGAAGGATGTTTAATAGCACATTCTGCAGTTAATAGTTAACAGTAGGCCATCTACAGCAGCCATCTAAATCCGAATTGTTCATATTTTGATGGTCTTAACATTGATGGTCAACTTTTCTCTGCTGTTGACGTCTGATTCGTCAACATTTGAATTATGTAGGACAAAAAGTTGAATGTTATGAAAAAAATGCTAAACAATTTTTAAAATTCCTAGTGTTGAAAAAAATTACAAATTTTGAAATTTGGTCTCCAGCAGGAACCAGGGAAGTAATGATATGAAGAATTTTGAAAATTAGCCTAAACTTTTTTTTAATATTCAAGTTGACGTTCAAGATATTTGTAGTTCAGATATTGATGGTCAATCAAGTGTTGATGGATTTGAACGGTCAAGAGTAAACAGTCCAAGCCTTGGTGGTGCGGGTGTTGATTGTTCAATGTTGTTGGTCAACTCTTGACAGTTCACTAATGATATTCAAGATGTTTGCTGTCCAAATATTGATGGTCAACCATTGACAGTCCACAGTTGAAAACCAACTATTGATAATCAAGTGTTGATGGATTTGAACCGTCAAGAGTTGACAGTAGATATTCAAGTTGTCCAGATCTTGATAGCCCACTATTGATGGCCAACTCTTCATAGTTTACAGTTGACCATCGACTCGTGATGGTGAACTCTTGACAGTGTACTATTGACCACCAACTCCTAATAATCAAGTGTTGGCAAATCTTGACCATCAACAGTTGGATTATGTTTGACGAAAAAGTTGAGCGTTATAAAAAAAGTGATGAGCAATATTTTAAAATTCTGATTGTTGAAAAACTTCAAAGATGAAATTTGGACTTATGCTGAAGCAGAGCGAGATAAAATTCTCATGGGCTTAGGATTATATGTCTTGGGTTGATTAGATGATATGTGGAGCCAGTTAGGCTAAGTGTATTATGCGAGAGACACAATCTGTGGTATTTTGTCCGTGTGATTAGACACTCTCTTTGGTAAGTCCACTGGTAAAAAGGGGAGAGGAAGATCTCCGACCAGGTGATCTGACATCATTAAAGTGCGAATAGGCCATGTGGTAAGAGCTGCTTCACAGGCATGGGACTGTGATAGATGGCGCGCTCTTTTAGGTGCAGTATGGTCGTGAGCTACTAAAACCTACTGATAGAAGTTGAAGTTCCAATAATTGATAAAAAATCAATTATGTTCATAAATTGAAGATCAGAACCCTCTGATAGATCTAGTATTATGTGAACGGGTAGTATTTGATAGTTGTAAATTGTAACATGTGAGACTAAACGTTTTGATGATTTTAAGTTGAAATGATAAGGAAAATTAAAAAAATAAGTCTTGACGTTGTAGTTTGAGTTTCAAGTAATGTTTAACTTTATAAATTTGTCTTAAAATGTTCGAACTTGTGCAGTTATACAGTTCTCTACTTCAAAAAAACCATCACACTTGAATATCAATGTGAAAAAATTATTCCTAACAATAACAGGAAATGACCCAGTTTGACGGAAAAATAAAAGAAAATGTTTTGGGTGACAAGCATTAGATGAAAAAACAGAAAGAAGAATTGTACCTCCAGCGTTTAAAATATCGGAACATACATTCTTTCAATGTTTACTGAGTATTTATTTTGATTTTCTTGGAAACTAAAATTCATTTGCTTAGCTCAAAAACCATCGAAAATCGATCAAATTTGGGCAGTAGATTTGGATTGGCGACGAATTTGATATTTTTGAGTGGAGGTGACCGTGGATCAAAATTCAGTCATGCCCAAATTTGTGGGAGGAGATGCTGAGGAGCGATCATCGAAAAAATTGTTCCTTTTGAGCCAATTGATAGAGAATCAAAAGTTGTAGGATGTATCCAAAAGTCAGCTTCCTATGTCAATTGGAAAGGGAAATATAGGGGGTTTTCCCCTTTTCGACCTCAAAAAAGAGCTATTCCTCCCCTATCTCCCCTCCAAATTGAGCTGGGAAGTTGAAATTTGGTATGCAGATTTATTGTGGATCCGAGTGTGCCTTTTGGGAGTTTTGACTTTTCAGCCTCATTGCACTCCCTGTTTTCACCTATTCACTCCTGTATCTACCAATACCCTGAACACTGTTCTAGATAGAAAAAACATTCCAGAACGTTCCTTTTTTTTTATCCTACTAAATGGATTGGATAGTTCCAGTTTCTTCTTAATTCATGAATTTTTTTTTGATTGAGAAATGCATATAAGTTTTTCTTGCTTTTTTCTTCACCTTGAAAACAAATTCTGCTGCGTTTCTGGTGTGTTTTAAAATTGAAAAAATTGATACTCATAAC
Organism: Ferrisia virgata; assembly: GCA_900060175.1. Lineage (NCBI taxonomy): Eukaryota > Metazoa > Arthropoda > Insecta > Hemiptera > Pseudococcidae > Ferrisia > Ferrisia virgata. The sequence continues at coordinate 12,837 of FIZR01010287.1, read as the reverse complement.
GTGCGCTTTTCAAGAAAACCTTCAAAAGTCTGAAATGTAAAGCAATCTATTCGAAAATTTCATGGTTTGCCTCATAATTTTGTTGATCTGGAAATTAATTAAATAATGTAAGATTTGAAAATTTGAAATGTAATTATTATTATTCTCCACTGAGGCAATTCCTATAAATCCAACTTTTACGTTGGTTTTCGTTTCTACATTTTAAAAATCGTACATCTCCTCTATTATTCCGTCGTTCACTAAAATATTGATTTTCAAGAAACTAATCTCTAAACGAGAAAAAAAAATGGTATTTATCATAATCACATTTTTTTTGGTTGCTGGTTCCCATTGCTTAAAACTTTTGTTTCATAAGTTAGCAACGTTTCGAAGTAATCAGCTAGTTCAATTTCATTGTCAACTTTTTCCCTTTTTTTTTTTTGTTCATTTTGCTTCATTTATCATTGTTTCGGTTTAGAGTTAAAAAAATTGTAATTTATACTTTATGCGAATGAATCGAAACTAGTTTGTAAAATACCTACCTACCTTTAACCGCTGAAAAAAAAGTAAGAGTAGCAAAATTTGACGTCATAGAAAAGTACCAGAGCTTCGATAGTTCATTGGGTGATTTGGTCTCAAGTGTTACCGATCTCAACCTTTTAACTTTTTATTATTCTAAAATATATAATTCACACTTTTTTTTTATGTATAAATGCGTATAAAACTTTGACGTCCTTAATCGCTCTCGTTCGTAGGAAAAGTTTTAATTTCTTATATTTGTTTAGTTTTCGCTAACCTCAATTCGATGATAAATTATACATTGAAACAGAAATTACTACTGAAAGCAAGTTACAACTTTTTAAATAGCGAAAAGTTTTGTAGAAGATTAAGTCGATTAAATGAACTGAGAGATTTCTTATGTTTAATAATTTTTCGCTAATTTCTCACTTCTGAGAATAATATGGAAACCGTGAAGCATCCACGTCTATATTTTTCCAACTTTTTACAATGTATCTAGTATTAGTAGTGGTCACGAGGGATTATTGCTTTAGCAATGTACGTACCTAACCTAGCTGAGTTCAATTCACGTATAATGAATTTGCCGAATTTTTGAATATTCAAGGAGATCGGTCCATATTTTTTCCTATGCCAAATTTCAATTTTCTGGCTCAATCTAGAGGAAAGATGGAGGGGGTCAAAATTCAAAATTTCCAATATTTCAAGCGCGATATTAAAATATAGATAATTTGATTTCCTAATTACAAATTTCATACTCATTCGACTCTAAACTTCGTACGAGAATGGCTATGAGGGGGGGCGGGTCAAAATTCGAAATTTGCAACATTTTTGGGTAAGCTATCAAAATATGGGTAATTTGACTTTCTCATTTAGAATTCGACACTAATTTGACCCTTGAACCTCATCGGGGGGGGGGGGGGTTAAAATTCCAAATTAAAACCTATCACCTAAATTTGACTTATTTTGATCGGCATCGAGCCGAAAAAAATTAATTTTTAGTGTTGAAGGGGGGAGGCGAATAAAAAATAATAAAAAGGGTAAGTATAAATATTAAGATGGATCGAAAAAAAACATTCCTCGGATTTTCACCAAACTCACGTAGGTTGCTGAATTTGAGTTTAAAATCCACGATATAAAATTTTGTAACTCTGACACAAATGGGGGTGGAGCTATGAGTTCATAATGTTGGGTTATTTTCGAAAAAACCGCGGATTTTAGTAATTTTTACCTCCTAAAAGTGGTATAGGACCATGGCCACTGGCTTAAAAAGTACGATTTGAGTTTCTACGTTTCCTTGTACCATTGGCATCTCGATCCGATACCACTTATAACCACCTACCAGAGGGTTGAAAAGTATATTTCATTTTCTAAAAAAACGCAATAAAAGGAGTTTTTACCTTCAATAATGGGTCCAAAATTTTTTTTCACCTTTCAAAAGTGAAATTGCTTAAAATTTACGCGTTACAGGGTAACCAACCTCCTATTTCCAAGATCGTTGAAATTATTATCATGATTATCGAGAAATTTTCGATTTTTATACCTAAAAATCAATTTTTCTGTTGGTTACCCTGAAACGCGAAATTTTTCAACAATTTCTATTAGAATTCACTTATTTAGGCTGAAAAATGTTTTGCATCTATTTTTTAGATAAAAAATTCTTTTATTGCGGTTTTTTGAAAAATGAAATATGTTAATTTTGACAATGTGCAATTTTTCTCAATCCCCGTAGCAAGGGATTATAAGTGGTATCGAATCGAGATGCGAATGATACAAGGAGACTCAGAAACTCAAATGGTGCTTTTTCAGCTCTGTGACCGAGGTTCTATACCACTTGTAGGGAGAAAAAATAACGAAAACTCGATTTTTCTTTTCGAAAATGACCACATTGCGAAGACCCATAGCTCCACCCTCTTTTGAGCTAAGGTCACAACATTTTGTATGGTGGGTTTTCAACTCAAAGTCAACCATGTAAATGAGTTTGGTCAAAATCCGAGGTATGTTTTTTTTTCGATAAATGGTCTTAATCGTCTTCTAAGACCTGGAAACGGACGTCATTGATGCCCCCCCCATGGCACGTTTTCATTGATAAAATAAAAATTTGATTGAAATCTTGATTTTTACAGTCTGCGACTTTTCAACTATTGGACCCAACCGAGATTACGTTAGAAGTAAAAATTTTAATTACATGTTTTTTTTTGAAAACGACTCTACTTTGATGACCCATCTCTCCCCCCCCCCTCTTGGGCATGGTATACAAAATTTTATTTCGATACTTCGTTTTCAAACCTAAAATAACAATTTGGGTCACTTTGAAATAAATTTCAATCGAAAGTCATTTTCATTATGTGCGGGTGGGTGGAGAAGCTTCGAGCAGAATTTTCAAAAACCCTTCGACTGGCTACACCTAATGGATCGTATGTGAAAATGTTGAAGATTAAGAAAATTTAGAACGGAGCAAAAAAAGTACTGAATTATTTTCGTCGTGAAAGCAATTTCAGTGGAGATACGGCGAAAAATTTGTGTTTGGGAGGAACCAACCCTCTTGCAGACTATGCAACCATTCTATCGATAGAGACTTAATATGTAGTTCACAGAGCACTTTCTTTCGTATATTCATGGGGAAAATCTTTGTTTCGAATTTTTTCCAACCAACAGCCATTTTTTTCTAGATTTACTAGACTGCTTTATCTTTTCATTCAATTTTTTTTTTTTTTTTTTGATATTCTGGTCTTTCTCGATCCCTTTTACGAAATAATAATGTTACTTCAAGGGTTTTCATATAGACATGAAATATCGTACTTCAACTGCCTACGTAAATTTATTGATTCACGTGTCGAACAAAACATTTTTAAAAATGGGATAAAAAATTTTTCGCAGTATGAAATTTCTTTGTTATTCAGAGTTAGGTAAAGCACATTACTTACATGAGTGTAACCTGAGTTGCAAAAAAAAAAAAAAAAAAAATACTCGTAAGGTTATTATCATCGGAAGAATCGATAATATAAATTCAAGGCTATTTTATTTTAATCATTTTATCATTTTATATAATTTTTTTTAATTCAAGAAGGTACCCCGAGAAAAAAATATACTCAAGAGATGGAACAATATAATAGTATGCGATTAGTACTGGTTTTATGATAATTCCATAGTTTACATAATATTAACCATCTTGATGGAAAAAATGAGGAAAAAATTAAGTATAGTTCAATATAGAAAAAATTTATCCAATACACCGATTTTTTCCCCATTATTTTCATAAAAATCCGATCAAAAGATTGAAAGAAGAAAACACACAGCGGAACAAACCACGTAGTAAAAGTCAATAATACAAAAAAAAAAAAAACTGTCAGCAAAATAAATAAGTCTGAAAATATTGTTGAAAGATCCAATTAATTTGGCATTTTTTTCGACGTTTTTTTCTTTCCGTTCTTTTTATTTTTTTTAACTTTTTCAATATTTACACAACTATCATTATCTACTTACTTGGTCGTAGTGAAATTGGAAGATTCGCCGTTGGAAAGTGATGAAAAAAAATTTAAATTAAAAGTCATACTGTTCTTTTATCAAAGTTACTTGTAGTCTACATTTGATATTCGGTGTAATCGTACGAATTGACACTTCGGTGCGAAATAGCTAGGTTGCTTTTGCTTTTTAGATTGTTTCCAACAACAAATCAATCAATGTCTTTTAATACGAGTAGAAAAATGGTACAGGAAAGATTACTCCGCAGACAAAAATCTTTTCAAGTAAAAACGTCACGAAATAACGATAAGAATGGATGAATAGTCTTTCTTCGGTTTAATAATCGAAACCACTTGCACATTTTTTCATCATACACGAAATCATTTCACGCGTTTGCAAGTGCAAAAAGACGTTGTAATCGAAATTTTCGAATTAATGGAACCCTCGTCGATGGGTATAACGAGGAAGACAAGTTCGGTTGCGGGTTCATTTGTGAAAACGCTCGACCGTAAGTATATTTCAAATGAAGAAACTGAATAAATCGATTTTTGGCGAGCAAATTATTAATGGAAGCAGTCTTGGATGACAATTTTTCAGGCCTTATCAATACATACAACGCGTACACATAAGCTCGAGTAAAAATAACGCCCGCGAAATAGCATACACCGCTAACACCCAGCACCCAACACCCCACACCCCACCGTGATCAGAAATATCCCGAATTCTCGTTAGTAATAAAGCTTTGAGGTCGGGAGTTGCGAGTTGAGATTTATTAAATGTCTACGAAAGAAAATCTGAGGTGAAATGGTGTCTTTTGTGTAAAGTCAGTTGTAATATCTCGTTATGTTTTGAAGTGTGACAAATTTCACAGGCTCGTAGTACCTACCTACCTACCTACCTACCTACCTACCGCGCTATACGCTGAAATAACGAGGGAAATCCTCAGACAACGAAACACCAATGGCGCCTATATGTATATATATATATATTAGTTCAACCTTTACTATAACTTGAAATTTTCCACATATACGTATATTAAATGATATACTTATACGTATGTACGTGAAGGAATTATTTTCATTTCCGATGAGTAGTCTGGTCAAATTAGCATTAAATAACCGAAAAATGTACAGCCAAAATGTTTTTTAGCAGAATTGTACATCACTACCCCCTAAACAACGTATCCAAAATGGGCAAAAAATCGAACTGGTGCTTCCCACGAAGTCAAGTATAGATAAACTAGCCGCCTATTCAACGTAGGTATAATGTATTAATATTTTTAAGGGCAAAATAATTTACTCTAGTCAAATTGGCGCAAAAAAATGACAAAATAATAGAAAAATTTATAGCTAAAATTTTTTTTGCAATATTGTTGTACGCTACCTCCTAAACAACGAAATCGAAAATCGGACAAAATCGGACCGGTGCTTCCCCCCAATACCCCATTTGTGTCCCAAAAACAATTTTTTTTACCAATAACGTTGCCTAACTTTGTTCTTAAACGCGATACAGAAAAAAAGTCAAGTTAAAAAATACAGCTGGTCAAATTTTCAATAAAAAAGGTTATTACATATTTTTTTCAAAAATCGATTGAAACATAATAAAATGAGTTTGAAAAACAGGTGTTATGCGTCAATATGATGTTCCGCGTAATGTTTCAATCGCGTGGCGAGAGCCAACGAGCAACGTTCGCAGACACGCGGGCTGAATTCTCTGTTTGCATACCTAAACGATTTACAAGGACTAAATGCTATGTTACCTTATGTTGAAGTAATTATTGTTTGAATAAAGGTACAATATGCATGTAATATTTTAAAATTACTCAAATTTTATAAAACAGATTTATTCTCATCGCAATTTTCATAACTATCTGACCCTGGATCATTGATATTCTTTTCTGATTCAACATCAAATCGGCTATTGGAGGTGAAATTGAAATATTGCGTTTAACCATCTAGAATTGATATCCTACATTAATTTCAGGGGGGGGGGCTGTTTCTGAAAAATATTTACTTCATAGTTTTCCAGAAAATCGTGGAAAAAGGCAAATGTGGCATTTTTCAAAACATCTAAAAAAATGGGTAATGGTGAAAACTTGCTACCAAGGATTATTTTGAGTTAAGGTATGTGTAATGATTCCATTTTTAACTTAATTTTCCATGTCACACTGTCAATGAAAACCAGGCTATTACAGCCTATTAACCTACGGCGAATGAGGTTAAGGCCATCTTTGGCCATGTTAGATATTTATTTTTATTCATTTTTTTCCCCAAACACTAAAACCATTTGCTGTACTCGATGCTTACCAAAATCGCTCTAATTTGGTCAATCGGCTCAGTTTGGTAACGGATTAGATATTTATAAATAGAGATAACCTTAGGTCCAAATTCAGTTGTGCCCTAAATTGGGGGAAGAGGCACTGAGGAGCTAAAAACGTAAAAAAAAATGTTTCTTTTTAACCTAAATCGATAGAAAATCCAAAGTTGTATAACATATCCAAAAATCAACCTCCTACGTCAATTCAGAGGAGAGATATGAGGGTTTAACCTTGAAAAAAGACTGTTTCTCCCCTATCTCCACACCAAATTGACCTAAATTGAAAGTACGTTTAATAAAAGCCCCAGATCTCCTTTTTGGTGATATCAACTTTTCAGCTTCATCGCATCCCCTCACAGCCCCCAAAGTGTGGCTTTTAGGCTGTTTTCTCCCCAACACTAAAATCATTTAATCTGCTCAATACTCACCAAAATAGCTCAAATTCGGTCAATCAGCTCAGTTTGGTAGTGGGTTTATGAGTGTGGATGACCTTGGGTCAGAAGTCTGATTTGTCAAAATTGGGAGGAGGGGATATTCAGGAGCCAAAAACGCAAGAATAGTTTCTATTTGAGCCAATCGATAGAGGATTCAAAGTTGTATAACAAATCCCCAAACCAACTCCCTACATCAATTAGAAGGGGAGATATGAGGGGTTTTCCTCTTTTTGACCTTAAGAAAGAGCTGTTCCTCTCCTGTCTTCTCACCAAATTAAGCTAGGAGGTTGATTTGGTATGTGAGCTTGGTAGGAGCCGTAAATGTTCCTTTTTGACGTCTTAACTTTTCAGCTTCATTCCACTCCTTCACAGCCCCAAATATATGGTTTTTTGGTCGGGTTTTCTTATTTTTTGAGTTTGTTCCTTGCATAACTTCCTTCCAAATTGAGCTAGAAAGTTGAAATTTGGGGTGCGAAATTAGTAGGTACTCTACATGTGCCTTGCGGAGGTCTCGACTTTTCAATCCCATTAAACGCTTCCTACACTTGATGCTTTTTTTCAATTCCCCTATTCTCTTTTTTTTAAATTTTCAAAACCAATTTTTTCGATTTTTTGAAAATTTTTGAACTTGGAGTCAGCTCTGCAAATTGAAAAAATTGAGCTAAAAAACTGAAACGTTTACCACATCATTTTGAAATCATTTCACAACTATTGTAACCCCCCCTCCCCACTGTTTGCATATTTACACAAAAAAAAAAACGAAATTTGCCCCACCCTCTGTTTAGGTAAGCTGAGAGAAAATTAAGCTCGCGTGTCTATCAACGTTGGCCACTGGCTGTCGCGACACGATAGAAATATCACGCAGAACATCACATTAGCGCATAAAGCTTCCTTTACAAGCTCATTTTAAAGTGTTTCAATCGATTTTCGAAAAAAATATGTAATAATCTTTTTTCTTGGAAATTTGGTCAGCTATATTCTTTCATCCAACTTTTTTTCTCTACCACATTTAGAAACAGAGTTAGGCAATGTTATTGGTAAAAAAAAAAAAGTTTTTAGGGCGTAAATGGGAATTTTGAGAGACAAGCAGCGGTCTGATTTTGGATTTTGTTGTTTGGTGGGTGGCGTATCACAAACCTGCAAAAAAAATTTTGGCTATAAATTTTTCTGTTATTTTGTCAATTTTTGCGCTAATTTGCTTGGACTAGAGTGAATTATTTTGCCTTTAAAAATATTAACACATTATACCTACGTTAAATAGGTGGCTAGTTTATCTATACTTGACTTCGTGAGTCACGTGAGTCAACAAGGAAAGTAATCGAATAAACAAATTTATAAATTTATCAAACTCTTCTGGTGCTGTCATTATATCCTTCTATATTATTTCAGCTCTTCATTTATCGAAATACTTTGCTAATTTTTTATAATTAAGAATAAATGAACTACCCATCTACTTAATTATCGATAGGCAATTTTTCCATACTATACCCGATAAATATCAAATTTACTAAACTGTAAGTGTAGTATAAGTATTAAGTACTTGTGTGTAGCAAAATATCGAATATAACGGTTGCCGGTTTGGTAATTACGAGCGTATATTTTCATTCATCTACAGTAATAATTATGATGTAATGGAAAATACCCTCCTAACTCGAACTAAAATCTTTATTTGCATGTTATGAATATTAACTAACGTTTAATTCTTTTTCTCATTATTTATTTTTTTCATTTTTCCCCCTCTTTGCAGGTACCTACCTATGTTTCGTTATGTAATATTTATACTTCAACATTTGCGAAAAAATACTAACACTTTTTACTTTGTTGAGGAGGAAGGTGGGAACTTGAGGAGGGTTATGTTAATGACACTGTATTACGATCAGTTTGATATTTCAGGTGAAATGAGAAATTTTTTTAACTAGTTACTCTAAAGATATTTAATTTGTATTTCAGAATATTTAAAAAATTTTTAATTCAGCTAAATATTACAGCAATAAGATCACAATTCTATGTAAATAAAGTATAACATTAATATTTTTGATGATGAGTGGGTACGTGTTGCCGCGCATCTTTGTTTGTTTATTTTTTTTTTTCATGAATTTCCTGTCCATTTTTCAGTTTGTAAAATGTAGGTAGATATCGTATTCGTATCAATTTCATTTTCAGAAATGCAAATAAAAATACCTATACTAAAGTATAAATGACGTCTATTTGCTATTAAAATTGTGTAGTTTGTGCATTAGTTATTCATTGGCTGCAGTTCGCGAATTATCATTTAATGTCGCATTGAAAGTTTTTTATAATTTTTTTAGCCTGATTTTCTGCGTCATATTGCAAATGAAAACCAGGCTATTACAGTCTGTTGACCTACGGGAGATGAGTGGGGGGCGGAGGGAGGGATAACAGCAAAATTCGTTTTGCGTCCGTAGAAGACCATTACTACAATTTTTAGCCATATCATTTGCTCAGTTCAATACCAACCAAAATCGATCAAATTTGGTAAACATGCTTACATTGACGGCGGATTTGATATACTGGAGTGGAGATGACCTCGGTTTAAAATTCAAAAAATTAGCTTATTAGGTAAATTAAGAAGAGAAATATGAGTGTTTTCCCCTTTTTGACCTTAAAAAAAAATGCTGTTCATCCCATATCTCACTTCCAAGTTGAGCTAATGAGTTGAAATTTGCTATGTACATTTGATAAGGGCCATAGATGTGCCTTTTGTCAGTTTTGACTATTCAGACCCATTGTACCCTTTCACAGACTTGAAAATATATTTTTTTGTTCGGTTTTTCTCGCATAACTCTCCTCCCAATTGAGCTACGATGTTGTTTTTGTATCTGTCATTCAATAGTTCAGGAAAATTACGTTTTGTCTTGTATTTTGAGGAGAGAAAGCTGAATTTTGGTATAAGTTCCATTCGGTGTATTGCACGAAACTTGAGCATCCCTTTCTTCACATTCAATCTTTCAGATCCAGTTTTTCGCTCATATGATCTTGAATATTTTATTTACTTTAGTAAAAATATTACTCTGTTAATGAACTTGAAAAAATGTTTCTACTGTGGAGGGAGATGGGAGAAGGGCGCAACTATAGGTGGATGCATTTGAGGTGTGCAAAGAGTTTTCATGGTATTAAGATAACAGGAGAGGGAGTGCGTTCAATTTTAGGTTTTTTAAAAAGTTGGAATGGTAGCGATAAAAAATTTGCGAAAATGGTGCTTAATGGATGTGGTGAAAATTTGTGGCTTCTTACTTGATTCTTTACACCTCTCCCCGCGCTCAATATGATTTAAAATTTCAAAGTTTGTATCTGAAATGGGAAAAACATTTTTTTTTGATTTTTTTGGTATTAATATGTGAGAACAGAAAATTTTTTTTTCGCTTTCTTTTGCTTTTCAAGGGGTACAGAATCATATTCAAAAAAAAAAAAAAAAACAATTCTAATGATATAATAAATGAAATGATTTTTTTTGTTTTTTCATCTTCAAAAAATTCAAAATCCTTTTACGATTTTTTCCATTTGCTCCTATACTCAATTTTGTACTGTCTGAAACACGAAAAAATTGCAAAAAGTTTTTTTTATCGCATGTGGTCTATTTTAGGATATATTTATCCCAAAAAATTTAAAAAAAAAATCAGTTTTTCATGTAAATTTAAAAATTTGAAACTGATTTTGGGTGGAATAAAAACTCGAGTAAGAAACTCCTAATTTGGCCCTATTTCGCAGCTTTTTTCCCAAACGATTTCAAGTAGTTTTGAATTCATTTCAGTGATAAAAGTTCTTCGTATGCTACAAAATCAAACGTTTACCGCTCTCACCCCCTCCCCCGTCTCTCCTACTTAAAATATATTTTGTTGCCTCATTTTTCAAAAAAAATTACCATGACACGGGGGAGAGAGGTATCAACACAATCCATGCCATTTTGTGTTTTTAGTAGAAGACTATTAAGACCATTTTTCAACATTTTGAATATCTATTTTTTTTTATTTTTTCGCTCAAAAATAGAATCATTTACGTGGTTCAACACCGACCGAAATTCGTCCAATTTCACCAGTAAACTTGAATTGGCGTTAAGTTAGAAGATACTACATCTGAGTGGGGATGACTTTGAGCCAAAATTCAGTCGTATTCAAATTTTAGAGAGGTAATGCTAAGAAGCTGAAATTTCGAGTTTCTCATAATATGTCGAAGATAAAACATAGAAGTTAGAGAATATCTATGCTTAATTGTAAAATAATACTTAAGAAAGGAAGAAAAAATAAATATGTCTATTTTAATGTTTTTGTCAATCAAATGGCAAAATGGCCTGTTTTAAATTTTTACCAATTTTTCCAACCTAGTGGCAGAAATACCTAAGTGGTCAATTTTATAGACGCCTAGACGGTATCTCCCTCTATCCTGTCATAATTGTTAAGTAGTGTCAATTTCACTCGATATGAGTTTCACAGGCTGAAAGTACCCAACGAATAGTTACGTAAGTCAACTCAACATCCAGAATGTTCTTTTGAGAACTTAAGTTTTCGTTCTAAATTCTAGAATCATTTCTGTACCTTTTAAAAGTTCTTGCTGCCGGAGTAGTCAGAAAGATAAGGCTTAAAAAGGATCGTTTATTTTTTCATATTTTTTTTCCGAGTTATTTTCGGTTTAAAAAATTAATTAAATGTGGTGGGTATAACTTATCACATTTTCTATCAGGTATATTTTTGAATGAAAAGATTGTTACGATTCGTTGCGAATAATTTTTTTTTAATATTTCCTTCGAATTCGTCCCTATTTATTCCATATACCGTGATTATTTTGATGAAGTACGGCGTATTCAAACGTAGACTGAATTCGAAAAATACATCGATTATGCTCAGCGACACTTGGTTATTTTCTACGTTTGAAATCTCAAGATAAAAACCGCTGGGTGTTTTTATTTGTATGTAGTAACTTATTTTTTATAGTGACAGTTTCATTTCGAAACAAAGCATGGTTCCGACTCGAAATAAAGGCGAAGACATTCAAACATCGTGAATTCGAACTCTCGAGAGGTAAAAGAAAAAGGTTGAACTCGTTGGCGTTCAATTAACGGAATGAATTTTTCCTGTCATGCTTTTGTTTGCTTTACAACCATCGAATATGTTTGATAAGCTCAATTGTGGAAAAATCAGTCGAAGGAGTAGGTACCTACTTATTTTAACAAAAAAACTAAAACTGCCATTACTCTATACCTGAACGAGAAGAAAAGTAAATAAAACATTTAATGAATTTTCCATCCTCTTATTGTTATATCTTGACTTTGGCTATATCAAACAAGTACTACATGACGGATCCGTAATGTGAGTAGACATTTCTTTTGAGTGTTATGAAGTAGCTTTTGGAAATCCGTGTACGTAGACGGACCAACGTCACAAGTTTACAAAACTATTATTAGTACCTTTCGTTTCAAACCACACTTTTTTTTTTGTTTGATGATTGATTAGAGTATAAATAAAATAATGTTCCTAAGTGTATTTAGGCTCCCTAATTTTATCTAGGAGGATGGATAAATAATAGATACTTACGTACATGTGTTTGACGAATTTTTCTCCCGTAAAGTTGAATGAATTGTTTACTTTTTAAGCCAGTTATGTCAAAAAATTTGAACACGTTTTGTTCTTTTCGTGGGTATAAAAAATCCAATAAATTGACAGTTATTTGAACTTACCTGAAACGTAATTGCTTAGGCATTATGACGAATGTAAATGAAATGTTGGATTTTTTGAATGACAGAGAAGGACAAAGTGTTTGTCCGAAATCTTCCGCTAATTAGCTATTATTTTTACGTATAGTTTCTCGATTAATTACACCTTTTTTTTAGCCTGATTTCCTATTTCATATTGCCAATGAAAACCAAGCTATTATAGTCTATCAACGAACAGCAGATGGGGGGGGGGTGTAGGATCAACAAAATCCGTTTCCGGGTCCTAGAAGACCGTTAAGACAATCTTTGACCATGTTAAATATTTATTTTTATTTTTATTTTATGCTCAATTGGTTCAGTTTGGAGATGGATGAAGAAATCATCTTTGGTAATTTTTGGGAAACGTAAAAAGTTTAAGGGATGACGAGAAAACTAAATTTCAAAGTATTGTTTTCTGAA
>FIZR01010283.1:0-15084 GCA_900060175.1 Ferrisia virgata | reverse complement strand
TTCAAGTTCCTAGTTCAATTTGGAGGGGAGTTATGCGAGGAACAAACTCAAAAAACTACAAAAATTAGAAAAAACTATGAAAACCCCACTTTTTTAGTGGTGTAAGGTGGTACAATGGAGCTAAACAGTTGGAACTGCCAAAAAGCACATCTAAGGCTTCAATAGCATGTACATACCAAATTTCAACTTCCCAGCACAATTTGATGAGGAGATGGGGGAGGGACAGCCCTTTTTCAGGGCCAAAAAAGGGGGAAACCTCCATATCTCCCCTCCTAATTGGCTTAGGAGGTTGATTTTAGTGTATGCTGTACAACATTTGATTTTCTATTGATTAGCTTAAAAAGGTGCAATTTATGTGTTTTCCACCCCTCAGGACCCCCTCCCCTAAAATGGGGTAAAGCTGAATTTTGGCGTAAATGTATCTATACTTATATATATCTACTCCGCTGCCAAACTGAGCCGATTGACCAAATTGGAGTGATTTTGGTCAGTATCGAGCGGCGTAAATGATTTTAGCGTTCAGGAAAAAATAATAAATAAATAAATAAAAATAAATATCTGACATGGCTAAAAACATCTTAGTGGTCTTCTACGACCCCCAAAACGGATTTTGTTGATAGTCTCCCTCCCCCCATCCATCGCTGGCCAATAGACTGTAATAGTCTGGTTTTCATTATTAATATGACATAGAAAATCAGGCTAAAAAATCGACCAAAAAACTGCATATTTAGGGCTGTGAGGGTAGCCGAACTCAAAAAGTAATAAAAAACGACCAAAAAACTTCTAATTGTTGCTGCAAAAAGGTGAAGTGGGGCAGAAAAGTTGGAACCTTCAAAAGGCACATTTAAAGCCTCAACTGAATGTACATACCAAACTTCAACTACCCAGTTCAGTTTGGTGGGGAGATAGGGGCCTATATCTTCCCTCCTAATTGACTTAGTAGGTCGATTTTTGGATATGTTATATTACTGTTAATTCTCAATCAGTTGGCTTAAAGATGAGAAATTTTTGCGTTTTTCAGACCTCAGCACTCCCTTCCCCATTTTGGGGCATGACTGAATTTTGATCCAAATTGATCCCCACTCATATATATATATATATATCTAATCCACTGCCAAACTGAGCTGATTAAACGATTTGGAGCGATTTTGTTCGGTATCGTACAGGAGAAAAAAAATAAATATCTAACATGGCTAAAAATCGTCTTAATGGTCTTCTAGGACCCCAAAACGGATTTTGTTGATACCCCTCCCCTCATCCGCCGTTGGTCGATAGGCTGTAATAGCCTGATTTTCGTTTCAAATTAAAATTACGTGAATTGTACCAAAGGGTGCATCTAGGTTCTTCACTTACTGTACATACCTAATGTTAGCCTGCTACCTGAATTTGGAGAGGAGATATGTGAGAAACAAACATTAAAAATTAGAAAAATAGACTAAAAAACAACATATTTAGAGCTGCGAGGGGGTGTAATGCTGCTGAAAAGTTGAGACCTGCAAAATGTACATCCAGAGTCTGTATCGAATGTACATACCAAATTTCAAATTCATAGCTCAATTTGGAGGGGAGTTATGCGAGGAACAAACTCAAAAATCGAGAAAAACCGAGCAGAAACCCACATTTTTGAGGCTGTTAGGGGGTGAAATGAGGCTGAAAAGTTGAGACTCCCAAAAGACAGATTTAGGGTCCTTACTAAATGAACATACTAAATTTCAGCTTCCTAGCTGTACTTGAAAGAGAGTCAAGTGAGGAATAACCTTAAAACACTCAGAAAATGAGAGAACTCGACAAAAAAACCACATTTCCTCGGTTGTGAGGAGCTGCAAAGTAGCTGAAAAATCGGGGGCGCCAAAGGGCACGTCTATAGCCTCTACTGAATGCACATACCAAATTTCCACTTTCTACCTCATTTTAGTGAAGAGGTAGGGGAATAACAGTCTTTTTTCTCGGTCAAAAAGAGAGAAAACCCTCATATCTCTCCTCCTGATTGACCTGGGAGACTGATTTTTGGATATGTTATACAACTTTGGATTCTCTATCGATTGACTCAAAAAGGAACAATTTTTGTGTTTTTGGCCTCTCAGCACTCCCTCCCCTAAAATGGGGCAAAACAGAATTTTGATCCAAGGTCATCCTCACTCATATGTATCTAATCCGCCGCCAAACTGAGCCGAATAACTGAGTTGGAGAGATTTTGGTCAGTATCGAGCAGAGTAAATGATTTTAGTTTTCGGAATAAAATAAATATCTGACATGGCCAAAAATTATCTTAATGGTCTTCTAGGGTTCCAAAATGGATTTTGTCGTAAGTCGATAAAGTGTAATAGCCTGGTTTTCATTGACAATATTACATGGAAAATTAGGCTAAAAAAACGATGAAAATTGAACTGGAGAGCGATATGACAGCTACGGTTAGCATGTGTTACATTTGAAAAATTTTCTCGTAGGTAGACGTTAGTGAAACATCGATGCTATGATGATACCGTCGAGATGCTCCGCATAAGACCATATTGAGTGGAAAATTGCGTATAAAAAAAGTCGTTTTAACTGAGTAAAATTTTACAATATCGTCTAATAAAATTTTACGTATTCTCATAGCGTAAGTACGCTCATACTATTTGTAAAATGACTCGATGCTCATTCCATGGACAATGTAACATTGTTGCACATTGCTCAAGTACCTTTTCGTCGTCAACTTTTCTATCATCCTGTTTCCTATATGTTTGTAGAAGGGGTGACAAGTTGGTGGAGCAGAGTTTTTATGATCATATTATGGCGCAATTTTTTTTTTTTTTTGAAGAGGTAGGAGAAGACGAAGCTAAAGATTGAGAATTTCAGCTTTCGAATTTTTGGATTCTACTCTGTGATAATGCTGCATGTGAAAAGACAGTAGCTTTGTTTGAATAGTAGTTGAGGGTATTAGGAAATATAAAATGAGAAGTTCCACTTCTAAAGTACTTGTAAGTTCTTTGAAAAAAATAGAAAAATGAGTTTATAAATGATTCGAAAACTTATATATATTTTATTATAAGAACATCACTGAATCGTTTTTCGTGTGAAAAGTTATTGAACAAGATGAATGGTATACTTATTGGAGAGTATTCGATTTGGTGAAAATAGGTTGAAGTGTAAGTACCTAAATACCTACGTATATTTATTTCGAAAAATAGTTCTTGTAAGTTTTTTTTAGTCTGATTTTGTACGTCATATTGTCAATGAAAAGCAAGCTATTACTGTTTATCGACCAACGGTGGATGGGAGTGGGAGTATTGATAAAATTCGTTTTGGGATCCAGAGGCGTAGCCAGGCAAAATGGTATTAAGGATCCAGCGGCCCGCCCTGCTTTGAGGATGAAAAACCTTTAATTCAGTTTTATAAAATCAGACCAAAAAAATAGTAGTAGAAATGTGGAAACCCCCTCATTTGAGCCACTTCTAGCTACGCCACCGTTAGTTATTTTCATCCCTCCGCCCCGCATCCTCAAATCCGGCTAATAGGCTCAGTTGGATGATAGATTAGGTATATATGTGACCGGTTGAACCCAAATTCGGAATAAAAGCGTATATCCTCGGTTAACTAGATCATCTTACGATCTTTAGAATATTCTAGTTCATCTTAGAACAAACCAGATTCACCAAAGCCAAACTAAAACATCCTAAGGACTACAGAATGTTCTAGTTTTGCCGAAGAGTATTTTAGGAATAACTGCTTTATTCTAACAAACTGGTTTGGTCTGAAAAATTTTATAGGACAAACAGGTTTCATCTAATAAATGTATTTTAGGGGAAACCAGTTTTTTCTGCAATATCCTAACTAGGTTTAATCGAGTTAGTCCCATTCCCCTTCGGATGTGCTAGTTTTTCCTAAAATATCTGCATGCCAAACATGCTTGAACACAATTTTGTTAGGATAAACAAAATGTGCTTAAAATATTCTTCGGCAAAACTGGTTTATCTTAGGGGGAACTAGAATATCCTAAGAACCATGAGATGATCTAGTTTGGCCTAAGAAATTTGCGTTTAGCCGGAATTCGAGTTTGACTGGTAACAAATATTAATAGGTTCGACTGAGGGCTTACAATTTTTCAGTGTACTAAGGGCGAAGTCATATCAATCCTATTTTCAATGTCATATTGTCAAAGAGGATGAGGGAGGGAGGGGGTGTCAATGAAATCCGTTTTGTAACCACTGAGACCATTTTTGGCCATGTCAAATATTTATTTCTTTTTATTTATTTCTTTTTTATTCCTCCTCCCCGAAACTAAAAATTATTTGTTCAGCTTTTGACGGCGGTTTTGATATTTTTGAGCGGGGATGACCGTGAGTCAAAATTCAGCTATGCACAAAATTTGGTGAACAGGCGCAGAGGAGCAGAAATGGTAAAAATCGTTTTTTATTCAAACCATTGGATAGATAATCAAAATTTGTGCAACATATTAAAAAATCAGTCTCCTAGGTTCATTAGGAGTGAATAAATTAGGGTTTTATCCGTTTTGACCTTGAAAAAAAGATGTATTACGCATATCTCTCTTCTCCTCCTCCCAATTGAGCTAAGAGCTTGAAATTTGGTGTGTAGATTTAATGATTTATTAGGGGTGATAAATATCCCTTTTGAGGGTTTCAAATTTTCAGCTCTCTCGCATCCCCTCGCCGTACCGAAAAAGTGAGTTTTTGGTTGATTTTCTTATTTGTGTATTTTGTTTCTCGCATATTTCCCCTCAAAATTGAGCTGGGCAGTTACAGTTTGGCTTTTACATGTAGTTGGTGTTCTAAATGCGTTTTTTGTGGCACTTTTATTGTCATTGAAAACCAGGCTAGTACAGTCTATCGACTAACGGCGGATGAGCGGGGAACATTAACAAAATCCATTTTGGGGTCCTAGAAGACCATTAAGGCAATATTTTTTTTTTCGCCCCGATTGTTAAATCATTTACTCTACTCGATAGCAACCAAAATCGTTCCAATTCGGTCTATCGGCTCAGTTTGGCGATGGATTTGATATATATGAGTGGGTATGAACTTGAGTCAAATTTCAATTATGCCTCAATTTGGGGGAGGGGGTGCTGAGGAATCAAAAACGCAAAAATTGTTCTTTTTTGAGTCAATTGATAAAGAGTCTAAAGTTATATAACATATCCAAAAATCAACCTCCTAAGTCAATTAGAAGGGAGATATGGTGGTTTTTACCCTTTTGGCGTTGAATAAGCGCTGTTCCTCCCCTATCTTTAGACCGAATTGACCCGGGAAGTTGAAAATTAGTACGTACATTAGATTGGGATTTTAGATGTGCCTTTACGGTTGTTCCGACTGTTTAGCATCAATTGCATCCCCTCACAGCCTGAAAGAAAGTGGTTTTTTGATCGATTTTTCCGTTTAGTACGGGCTCTAGATTTGCCTTTTGGGGGTTTCGACTTTTCAGCCTCATTTCACCCCCTCACAAGTCAAAAAAAGGGTGGTTTGGTCGTTTTTTTTTATTTTTAAGTTTTTTTCTCGCATAACTCTCTTCCAAATCGATTGTAATACGCCACAAAAATCAGAATATTTTTTTTTTGAAACTCTTTCTCGCCTATACCCTCTTAAAATTAAGTCAGGAAGTTGAAATTTAGTATGTACGTTTAGTAGATGTCCTAGGATCTAGTTGTACCTTTTTGGCACAGTTTCGACGTTTCATTTCCACTGCACCTGTTTACAGCCCCCGAAAGGAAATTTTTTGCTGAGGTTTTCTTATTTTTTGATTTTGTTTCTCACTCATCTTCCCTGAAAATTGACTGTGAGATTGAATTTTGTGTGTAAAGGTCTGAAATTTGACTTTCAAGAATTTCAGCTGTTCACACCCATATCTACCTGTACCCCTATCACTGGTAAAAAAAAAAAAACTTAGTGTAGGACTCCTTTTTTTTTATTCCATGAATGGAAAATTTTTGCAGCCCATAAAAAGCAACTCATTTCGATGGTGTTTTTGTTTTGATAACGTTGTTTCAACCATTAACAAAACGACGTAACGCAAATTGCCTATTTACATTCACAAAGGAACTACTATACATAACTTTAGCAAATCAATTTGTAGCATAAAATTTTTGAACATTTTTCTACTCATACGTAGATTATTGTTAGTTCCAATAAGATGGAAAAAATTACCTACTTCTTTTATAACGTGAACGTAGAGTACAAGAACGTATTTTTTGAAAATAAAAACTTCGAGAAAATTACTGTAACGTGGTAATGGTAACTTTTGCCTTGACGTTATAGGAACAGCATTATCAAAAATTATATGACGATTTAAGACAACGATATAGTAAATTGTAAACGTGTTTTTATTCGGTTTTCCTTGCGGGAATAGTTGTTTTAGTCTTGGATATAGCATCATTGTATTTCCATTGCAATGTTACCTCTATGATGTTTCATTACGTTGAGTTTTTATATTGATTTTATAACGTTATTATTCATCTGTTGTGTAGTTTTGTTGCACTTTTATAATGGTTTCGTTTTAAATTCAGGTTATTTTTGTTCTTTTACAATTTTTTCGTTGAAATATTCGCCAAATAAAATATATTTCTATTTTATGACTGACAAGGTACCAGTCAAAGGTATCGAGAAAAAATTGGTTTGGGAAATTGTCTACTTACTACCTTCAACGGAGTAAGTAACCCAACGTATATCATTCGTCAGGCAAATGTTTAGTTCTCTGGAGTTACAGTACTACCAAATTTCAAATGAAAAATTTTCAAAAAATGAAAAAACAAATTGATTTGAGAAAAGAAATGGTAGTTAGCAAAATAAACGAGAAAGGTCTTGTTATGACGTAGCGTGGATGCGGGAGAGGAGATGAATATCCATAGAATACGTTTCGAGAGCTCAGAAAATTAATAAGAGGACTTTTGGGCATGCCTTCCTGTATGTGAGCACATGGTTCCATAAGGAAACCGATCAATCTGTAGGGATCAAAACGAGAATAGAAGAAGCTAAGGCCGGGTTCACGAGCATGAGGAATATTCTCACAAGGAAAGAACTGGATTTGAGCCTACAAGTGAGACTGGTCTGGTGCTACATCATGCCTGTGCTACTAAATGACATGGAAAGCTGGGTACTTTTTTTTGTGTGTGTGTTCACCATACCAGCACACCTAGCTTTCCCTTTATCGTTGATATAGATCATTGCCTCTTTTCTTTACTCTAAACTGCTTTATTTTCTCTTCATTTTATTTTTCTCTTCTTTAATTATATTTAACTTAGCGATAACAAACTTAACACTAGACTAAACTTAAACAAAACAACATTTCTTCTTTGGTAACTATCATAACAAATGATATTTTCTTTTTCACAATCGGGTCACTCCTTCTCTGTTGTCACGTTCGGTAATATTTGTCACAATCGGTATCCATTTTTAGGTCAGGTTCGGGTGGGTAGCTCAAACGATAGAATGAGGCTACACTTTTCCTTGCTGGTTGTACCTATGGAGACTATGTCCCTCTTAATAGGACCGATCTCACTACCAGCTAGCGTCTTAGCTGCGTTCGGATACTTGAACGATCAGTCCTACTTTCGCAGAGACCATTACCTCTTCTCAGTCAGTGCAGCCCCCACGAAGTCGGCAAATGGTCGGCCCCCATACAGTAACAAGTCTGGAAGCAGGCACGGCCACTGCTCAGGTCACAATTTTTCTTTCAGGGTGTTCCTGGCTTGCATCCTGGCTTTGTTGGGACAGTCGAATATAATATGTGGGCTGTCCTCGACTACACCAGCATCATCAGTCCCACACCTGCGACAGTTCAGAGTGGGTCTCTTCTTCGGCTTCTCGTACAAGTACTTCGTCATGTTCCCGTGCTCGGTCAATAGCTGGGTACTGTATGTCGAGAGGACTAATCCCTGGGTTAGTCGTTCTTGTAAGTTCGGAATGAACCGCCGTGTCTTCACCACATGTGAGACATCTCATCTTTCCTGCCATTGCTGTAATGCCCCTTCGTAGCACTGCTTTCTCAGTTTGCGTCGCTGTGCCGCGGTCTCCCCTCAAGGTAAAAGTGCATACTTCCTTCGCCAAGAGATCTCAAGGTCAATCGGCATACACCCACTGATTGCTTGGAGCGCTTCCACATGACTTTGTGTGTAGGCGCCCGTCACACTCAGCAGTGCCTGTCGCTGACTTCTCTCCAACCTGGTGCGATCTGCGGACGATTTGAGTCTCTCCAGCCAGGTTCCAGGCACATAGCTGACTATAGGGACATACACACCGCGATAAATGGCAAGCATCTGCCACAGTTTCAGTCCCCACTTCTGAATTGTCAGTCGCCCAAGCTTCCTCATCAGGGCATCCGCTTTACCAGTAACTAGCTCTGTGTGCTCCAAGGCCTGCCTGTTCGGTTTGATAACCTGCAGGACACAACCAAGGTACTTCACAGAGTTTACAAACTTGATCTTAGTTCCATTCAGCGTGATTCTGAGCGGACCAGTGTCCATAGAGCCTCTCAGGAACATGAGCTGACACTTCGTTGGTGAAAAAAATCATCTTCGACGAGTGCGCCGATGAGTCGAGCTTTGCAGTAACTGCGTTACCCTTCTCGGCGATCTCTAAAGCTGGGTGCTGTCGCGCGAATTGGAGAAACGCATAGAGGCGCTAGAAATGTTCATTTACTGCCGCCTCTTGAAGATACCCTAAACGGACAAAGTTACCAACGAGGAGGTATTGAGACATATGTCCAAAGAACGAGAACTGCTAAACATCATCAAAGCACGCAAATTACAATATCATGGACATGTCCATAGAAATGAAAAATACACGGTGTTCCAGAATATACTTCGAGGGGAAATAAAGGGCAAAAGAAGTGCAGGAAGAAGAAAGCTGTCATGGGAGGCGGATTTGAGAAGATGGTTCAGATGTTCTTCGGCAGAATTGTTCCGCAATGCAGCCAACTAGGTGGTGATAGCCATGATGATCGCCAAACTCCGGTAGGAGATGGCGAGATGAAGAAGAAGAAGACGAGCTTTAATATTAAGTTATTTTTTGGGTCCATTCCATAAATGCACCCCTAGCCACCTGAAAAGTGGGAAAACACTGAAAAACGATTAAAATGGCGTATAGCATATCGATTGTTGCTTATTCGGCTCCGCTGAGATCGAATAACAACTTACTTTCTCAATCTGACTCTTGTTTAGCCACTTTTTTTAAATTTTTGCTAATTTCATGGTCCATTTGGAGCATGAGGGAGTCGGATCAAGAATGCAAATTGATATTCGTTCTTAATTTTGAACCTCAGTTAGCTTATCACTTTTATGCTCATCGTGAAAAGTTGAGCTTTCATTTCAAGAGTTTAAATTTGAGCTTTCAAAATTTTGAATCTTCATTGAATTACCAACAAAACAGGGCAAACTGATTTCCTTATGTTAATGAGGGAGACCTTTTGACGTATAGATTTAGTACTTATATTAGAAATATCATTGTGGTTTCCTATCACCCTTATATGAGTTTCATATGAAGAAAAAGTATACGTATAATGGATTCATCCAACCCCAAAGTATCACCAATACGATTGAAGAAATCACTCTCGAGTGAGAAACTGATAATGCCGATAGTCGCGCGTTTTTTGAAGCCAAGCTACCGAGCTGGAACTTGTCATTCAAGATATTGGGAGCTTAGCTCCTGAGATGTAATCTACCATTTAGAATAGAGAGCCCCTCAAATGTAGCCTACTACTTGGCACAGGAAGAGCTTAGCTCCTGAGATGTTGAAAGGTTGTCTATCATTTTAAATAGAAGCGTAGATAATAAGACGTAGTCCCCCATTTGGAAAAGAAAGAGCTACGATTTACTCTGAAACTGGAACGACTTTTAGTGCTCAATGAGTTCTGAAGCTTAGCTAAATATACAGAATGGTACCTGTTAGCTCTAGAATCGAGGTTGTTGCAGTTTAATATTTACTTCCGAAGCTCGTCATAAGAATTTCACTATTCGATGTCTCAGATCGAAAGATATAAGACCAATACATAGAAAAGAAAGTTAATGGATGAAAAAATAGTTTTTCGTTGCAACTTTTTACATTATGTATCCGCATAAATTACCTTTCATGTATGAAATAAGTATACCGTTTACCATCTAATGAATCCAAAAAAGACGTTAATGGCTGAGTTCAGGTGAAACGTGGTGTGTGAATTATTCAGCGTATTATTAAAAGGTTTCTAGCGGTTAGAAAGTGTGATCTAGTCAGAATGTTGCAAGTTTCTTCAGACGAACCTTTCAAATACACGTCCATGCAAAGCGGTTTTAATAAACACGAAACTTATAATACGAGGTTATTTCGGAGCTTAAGTGGTTGTACAATGTACCTAGACCCTTCTACATGTACTTTAGACTCTCGGTGAAACTTTAGCAAAGTTTCTTCGTTTTTTTTTGTTTTTTTTGTTTTTTTTTTCATTTTTCACCACTCTCTCAAGTCTCCGTAGATACTTTGTACCTTCGGAGTGATCTATGAAAATATGTATTATATGCGAAGTTAATTTTATGCAAACGAAGTTTTCCGAGTCCACTGTGGTTAAAATATGACCAACACTAACGGTATGGAAAGTACTTTCGTACGTAACTTTGTAAGGTATATGAAAAATATCTAAGAGTAATTTTTAGTATTTTTTACGTATACTTATATACTTGACTATTGGTATACGTAGTTTTATGTAAAACTTATAACAATACATTACATCCCACCGGCAGATATAAGAGAAGTGTGATTGAGGTTTTATTTTGTATTGGCGCTTTCCTCTGCCGGCGAGCGTTTTCTTTTCGTATTTTTCACGGTCAATATTTGAATTGTTACCGACGAAGTGTTTTCAATTCGAGATAAAATTTTCACCGATATTTCCCTCGGGTTTCCAGTTTGAATGAGAAACGTTACGGCGGCGGCGAGATTTCCATATATTTAACAATTTAATGAAACCTCTCTTCGTCTCTGGGTTTCATTTCAGCTGATTTCACGCGGTTAAATAAATTGGCAGGTATTTTATGGTTTAGTCTTACCTTACGGGTAGATTAATCGGCGGTAGTGGTAAATTTTTATCGAATTGTTAAACTGTATACGTAAGTATCGAGTAAATAAAAACCGCTTTTTTGTTTACTCGTATTTTCCTCGCGTGGCAGGATTTGTTGTAGTATTTGCCGAATGTGAAATTGGTTTCATTAAATATTGCAAGTATTTATTTTTGTTGCGGTTCTGTAACCATTTGTTAGTGTTAAGATTTGTTTTGGTGGGCGATTCGAAAAAGGATTTGTGATTGTTTTTGAACAGTTTTTAAACGATTTGCGTGTAGTTGAAGTGATAAAAAAAATTAATCTTATTTAGACAGTGGCGTTGCCAAGAATGACGCATAGAAGGACGTTTACAATTTTTCTATGCGCTTGAGTGAAGTCTTATTAGTCATTAGCCTGATTTTCTATGTCTTATCGTCAGTGAAAACCAGGCTATTACTTATCAGCACAAAATTTGTTTTGTGAGACCCTAGGAGACTATTGAGAGAAGATAATTCCTTTTCATTTTTTTTTTACAGTTTCCCCTGAAATTAAAAATTATTTAATCAGCTCGATACCATGAAAAATCGATAAAATTTGGTTAACAGGCTTGGATTGGCAGCAGGTTATATATTTTTGAGTGAGGACCACCTTGGATCAAAATTCAGCAATACCCAAATTTGAGGGAGGGAGTCCTGGAGGGGCTAAAATAAAAAAAAGCATTGCCTCACAATACTTTTTTAGCCTGATTTTCGTGACATATCACAACCATGAGAATTGAAAAAAGCACCGCTTCGCGAATTGCGATACTTTTTTTCCTAATCAGCATTGCGCGTAGGAAGGGTTCAAAGGAGCTAAAAGTCAAAACCCTCAAAAGACGCATCTAGGGTCCCCACTAAATATACACACCTAATTTCAAGTTTATAGCTCAATTTGGAGGGGAGTTATGCGAGGAACAAACTCAAAAAATCAGAAAAATCGCCTAAATACCCCCATATTTAGGACTGTCAGGGGTGAAATGAGGCTGAAAAGTCGGGACCCAAAAAAGGCTCACCTAGAGCTCCTTCTAAATGTATATACCTAATTATAAGTTCCTAGCCTAATTTGGAGGGGTGTTATGCGAATAACAAACTAAAAAAATAAGAAAAAACGACCAAAAACCCACTTTATAGAGAGGTTGGGAAGAGGCGAATAGAGCTGAAAAGTCGAGACCCTCAAAAGGCACATTTAGGGCCCCAACTAAATGTACATATCAAATTTCAACTTCCTAGCTCAATTCGGTGGGGAGATAGGAGAAGAACAGCCCTTTTTTAGGGTCAAAATGGGGGGGGGGCACGTATCTACCCTTGTAATTGACTTAGAAGGTTGATTTTTAGATATGGTATTCAACATTTGATTTTCTATCAATTAGTTTGAAAAGGGATAATTTTTGTGTTTTTTGGCCCCTCAGCATTCCCTCCCCCAAAATGGAGCAAAATTGAATTTTGAGCCAGGGTCATCCCCAATCATATATATTTAATTCGTCACCAAACTGAGCCGATTGACCGAATTGGAGCTATTTTGGTCGGTATCAAGGGGGGTAAATGATTTTAACGTTGGGGGGGGGGGTAAATAAATGAAAATAAATATCTGACATGGCTAAAAATCGTCTCCATAGTCTTCTAGGGCTCCAAAACGGATTTTGCTGATATTACTCCCAGTTGTGTAACATTTTCAAAAATCAGCCTACAAAATCAATTAGAAGGGGAGGTATGTGGGTTTTCCCTTTTTAACTTCGATAAAAGACTGTCCCTCGCATATATCCTTTTTCTCCCCCTCCTCCTTTTCCATCAATAAATTGAACTAGGAAATTGAAATTTGTCTTGTAAATTCAGTAATGTGACATTTAGGGATTTCAACTTTTCAGCCCAATTGCACCCTCTCCCACCCGCGGTCCTAAAAAATGTTTTTTTTTGGCAAGATGATATGTTTTAGCAAAGTAAGGGCGAAATTTTGGAAAATGAATGGGGTTATCGGTTAAGAAAAGAATTATCAGGTATTATATGAAAAAAATTAGTACAAATAAAGAATTTTTCAAGTTTTTAGGTCTCAAAGAGGCGTTTGGTGCAAATATCACCTTGTTCAAATTGAAAATTGAAAGTTTTAACTTTTTTTATGTCAACGAATCGACCTTCTTCGATGTTTGTTAAAAATTGATAATTCTATTTTTCAATCATTCGATAAATTGATTTTTATCATTTGTTTTTTCATTGTTTGATAAATCAATTTTCAATTTGTAATTATTTAATAAATCAATTTTTGATTAACTATTTTTTGATCATTTGATGAATTGATTTTCGACTTTTTATTCATCAGTTTCCAATTATTTGATAATTTGATTTATTATGATCAGTCATTTTTGATCATTCGATGGATTGATGTTTGATTCTCAATTCATCAGTTTTCGAGTATTTAATAAATCGGTTTATTATTATCGGTTATTTTTTGATCATTTGATATGAATCAATTGTCAATTTTTTATCCATCCGTTTTTGATTATTCCATAAATCGATTTATTATTAGTAGTATTTTTTTGATCATTTGATAAATCAATTTTTCATTTTTTTGTTCATCAATTTTCGATTATTTGATAAATCGATTTATTATTATCAGTTCTTTTTAATTATTTGATGAATCAATTTTTGGTTTTTATTAAATCCATTTACTAAGTATTAGTCATTTTTTGATCATTTGATGATTCAGTTTTCTTTTCGATGAATTATCAATAAGTTGAATTGATCGATAAATCCATTTTTTAATTGATTTTGTTCTATTGACCAATTAGTATGCAATAAGTACTTTCAAAAATCTTCGAATAACTTTTCCATGCAGACATTGCTTCCCATAAATCAATGGTTTGATTGAAATCTGCTGTAATCGAACAGATCATTTGATATCGACTTTCGTTCGTTTTAAAATGAATTCCAGTTGATTGATAGGTGCCAATTGAGTAATATAAAGAACATTTTTTTTTTTTTACGAACGTGGAATTGAAATATTAAGATTTTATTAGCCTAAATAATGGCGAATAAATGACGAAAATAGGGAAGAGAATAATATGAGAATGAGTCGAGTCTCATTCATTTTATTACACTTATGTAAATCAATGGCTCAGATTTTTGGGACAATTGGGTGAGGACTCATTTTGAAAAATCACAAAACCACCTGAAAATCCACTTATTATTCGATAACTGTAAAATGTGCAACAAAACTGAAAACTACTAAATTTGCTCAGCAAATTTTAGATACCCCTCTCGCCTGCTGTTGAATTTTAAACAGAACCATGTCAGGAACCAACTCTAAAAACTGCAAAAACCACTCAAGAAACTAGGAGTACACAGAATATCCGGTTTCCCGAATCAGAATTGCGATTCGGGTAAGTAACCATTTATCCGGGTTGTCTATCCGGTTTGCTTGAGAATCGGAAGCTTTTATCATGAACGATTTTACCCGTTCGACACGACCGATTTGATCTTTACATTTTTCGTTCTTCGCATGAATTTTCCTTTTTCTTTCACCCCATTGGGTGGTGATAAAAACGACCAATCACAGGAATATTTTGGAACCCGGTTGTTTGTGTAACTCTACAAGAAGCTACTTT
This sequence comes from Ferrisia virgata, assembly GCA_900060175.1. Lineage (NCBI taxonomy): Eukaryota > Metazoa > Arthropoda > Insecta > Hemiptera > Pseudococcidae > Ferrisia > Ferrisia virgata. The sequence goes on along the minus strand of FIZR01010283.1, from coordinate 457 downwards.
TTTTTAGGACTGCAAGAAGGTGCCAATAATTATGGCTGTGTTAGGTCGAAACCTTCCAAAAGCACGTGTAAAGCCTGCATGTCAAATTTTAGCCCCTTAGCTAAATTTGAAAATATAGACGAATGAAAAGATTTTTTTCGAAGTCAAGAAGTGAAAATCGCTCGTATTTTTCCTCCTGGCTGACACAGAAGACTGGTTATTGGATATGTTGCATAATTTTCAATTCTCCGTCGATTTGGTTTAAAAAAGAAGAATTTTTTCGATTTTTGCCCCTCTCCAGCCCCTCTTTAAATTTTTTACATGGCTGAATTTTCACCCAAGGTAAACCCTACTTATTATTAGGGTGGGTCAAAAAAAACGATTATTTTTTTTTTCACTTGGTACCCTGAAAAAACTGTTTGGTAGACACCTCAAAAAAATTCTCTCCACGTATGAGCTCTTAATTTTAATAGGAACG
>FIZR01010281.1:0-14952 GCA_900060175.1 Ferrisia virgata | reverse complement strand
GCGCGCGCATTCGTCGAACCAGTCATGCATTCGTACGTTAAAGCGGGGAAAGAGGGTGGCAAGCAAAAGCGGAGATACAAAAAAAAAGATGGTGTGACGTAAGGTTACATTATTTACTTTTATTTTCTTACAAGGAAGAGAAAGTTTGATAAAACTCGCAATGAAAGATGAGTATGGATGATTTTTGAACTTTATGTTAAAATGTTAAAGCTCGTGACAAAAGATTATTATTTCTTAAGAGATTGGAAAAATTGATTACTTCAGCACATAATGTTGAAATATTTGACATGGATGTCAATTTAAAAAATTAAAAAATGTGTGATTTTTTTTGATGTAAAGTTTTTGATTTTTCTATCATTTTTGCACTTGATATAAATCTAGCCAAAGATATATTATAAAGGGGTAAATCCGAGGCTCTGATTTGTTTTAAAAAAAAATTAAAAAATTTGTTACGGAGGGTATGAAAATCATCAAAAAAAAGCATCGTTTTGCTATGCTTTTTCAGCCTTATTTTCGTGACATATTACAATCATGAGAATTAAAAAAAAAAAAAACGTTTCCCGATCAGCATTGCGAGTAGGCAGGGTTCAATGGGGCTAAAAAGTCGAGACCCCCAAGAGGCACATCCAGGGCGCCTACTTACCTACTCAATGTACATGCCTACGTTCAAGCTCCAGAGTTATGTGAGAAACAAACCCAAACAATAAGAAAAATGAGAAAAACCTACCAAAAAACCACATATTAAGGCAGGGAGGCCGAAAATTCGAGACACCCAAAAGGCACATCTAGGGCCTCTGCAAAATATACATACCTCATTTCAACTTTCTAGTTCTATTTGGAGCGGAGTTATGCGAGGAACAAACTCAAAATATAAGAAATAACGATAAAACAACAACATATCAGGAGCTGTATAAGAGTGAAATGGGGCTGAAAAGTCAAGACTCCCAAAAAGCACATCTAGGGCTCCTACTAAATGAACACACCTAATTTCAAGTTCCTAGTTCAATTTGGAGGGGTGTTATGTAAGGAAGAAGCTCAAAAAATTCCAAAAATGAGAAAAAGTGATCAAAAAACCACTTGGGGGGTGAGGGATGTAATGGAGGTAAACAGTTGAAACCTCCAAAAAGTACATTTGGGGCCCCAACTGAATGTACATACCAAATTTCAGATTCCCAGTTCAATTTGGTGGGGAAGTAGGAGAGGAAAAGCCCTTTTTCAGGGTCAAAAAAAGGAAAAACTCTCATCCCCCCCCTATTAATTAACTTAGGAGGTTGATTTTTGGATATATTGTGCAATTTTGGATTCTCTATTGATTGGCTCAAAAAGAACAATTTTTGGGTTTTTAGCGCCTCAGCATCCCCTACCCCAAAATGGGACTAACCTGAATTTTGACCCAAGGTCATCCCCACTCATATATATCTAATCAGTCGTCAAACTGAGCCGATTGGCCAATTGGAGCAATTTTGGTTGGTATCAAGCGGAGTAAACAATTTTAATGTTCGGGAAAAAAAATTGATAAAAAAAATAAATATTTGACATTGCTAAAAATCTTCAATCAGGCTAAAAAATTGTGAACTTATCAATTGTTTTCAGCATTACATATCCATGATCTCCAATTTTCCCTGAAAGAAAAAATTGCCAAAATTTTTTTTTTTAACGAAGACTAAAATCATTTACTCATCTCGACACCTCTCAAAATTGATAAAATTTGTTCGGTAGCTTTAGAGTCGTAGTAAATTACATTTATATTTGAGTAGAAATAGCCTCGGGTCAAAATCCAGCTGCATTACGTTTTAGAGAAGAGGTGCTGATGATAGGTCAGTTAAGAAAGAAGGCATGGAGATGCTTCCATTTTTTTGCCCAATTTTCTATGTCATTTTCGCAATGAAACCCAGGTTATTGCAGTTTATCGACCCACATCGAGGGGGAAGGAGGAGGGTGAATATCAACAAAATTCGTTTTGGAGTCGTAGAAGACCATTACGATCATTTTTAGCCACGTCAAATGTTTATTTTTTTAAATTTCTTTTCCCAAAACGAAAAAATCATTTGGCCAGCTTGGGAAATAGGCTTCGATGTGAGACGGATTTGATATTCTGAAGGGATCACCAAGGGTCATAATTCATGTATACCCCGATTTAGGGTGCTGAGGGGGGCTAAACTCGCGAAAGTTATTCCCTTTTGAGCCAATCGATAAAAAATCTAAAGCTACGCAGTATATCCAAAAATCGGCATCCTAAGCTGACCTTGAAATAGGGCCGTTCCTCCCCTATTTATCTATGAAATTGAGCTGGGAAGTTGACATTTAGTATATAGACTTAGTAGGGGCCATAAATGTGTTTTTGCAGGTTTCGACCATTAAAACCCATTGCGCCTCCTCACAGCCTCGAAAATGAGGGTTTTTTCATTTTTTGAGTTTGTTCTTCGCGTAACTCTCCTCCAAATTAAGCGAAGGAGTTGAAATTTGGTACGTACACATAGATTTAGTATGTTCACCGGATAGGTCTTTTGAGGGTATCGACTTTTCAGCACCATTTCAACCTCCCCTTTCTCCTGGCAAGCTTAAAAAACTAGTTGTAGGGAAGTTTTTGTTATTTTTCGCTTCTTTTCTTCCCATTTGTCCCGTTCAAATTTACTTGGTAGGTTGAAATTTGGTATGTAGATTTAGTAGAGGTTTTAGGTGCGTTTTTTGGTACTTTCAGCTATTCTCTCGTTTATAAAGCATTTTTTTTTCTGCGCTCAATGAATGGAGCAATTCTCGTATCTTCAATGATTTAAGAAAGTCGTGCTTAAAAAGTTATGCATTGCGGTGTTTTTTTTTCCCAAAATATTTCCAGGTTTCTTTTGAAACCTTTCAGATTCACTTCGGAATGAATACTTACAACTAGTCAAGAAACCCCAAATGAACAAAGTGAATTGTATTCTTTTCTAATTTCACTATGCTTCTTTTTTTTTTTTAAAAAAAAAAAAAAAAAAAAAAAAAATTTTAACGTTTTTTTTTTTTAAAAAAAAAAAAAAAAAAAAAAAAACATTTAACGATTTTCTTTTCGAATATTCGAATACTTTTCACGCAGTACCTAATATGGATAATGTGTGTTATTCAAGAATCGAGATCGCACACATTTCCAATATCTGGCTGGCTATTTTCATCCGGTTACTGCTGGAAGTGAGGTCTATGCGAATGTTCGTTTCGTATAAGAAGACCGTTATACAATGAGCAATATTTGGAGTAGTTTTTCGACACATTTGTATGGGATTATGATGAAAGGACGTGCTCTCCAAAAACGATGAAAAAAGAATAAAATTTGCGTGGAAAGGCGCAAGCTGGAGGGATGCACTCGTTCTCGGCTCGCTGCCTAGCTTGGCAGCGTTATTTAGCGGTACAGGCTAAGCATACGTCAAAATGGAAGAATGGCCGGCGTATGTTCATTTTTCATCGTAAAGCTGGACGCGATGCGACGACAGCGCGGCGGCCAAATTGTTACACTTTGTACGGCAATCGAGGCGGAATTGTAAATTGATGAAATTTTTTCATTCGTGCTAGCGTTCGTTTATGTATGAACAAGAAGGGTTAATAAATGAATGAAAAAAATGCGGGAAAAAAATGACGATGATGAGGATGATACGATCTATAGAACTTGTTCGGCGAATAAAAAAATAAATTTTCAGATTAAAAACCAGCAATTTCAATTGGTAGGAAAATTTTTTTCCGAATAAAGGCGGTTTTCATATCGGCCTGTAATGAATGAAAACCCATTTTCTAAAATTCCCATAATTCAAGATGAGAGAATCTCGTCTTCTGATCAGTATTAATCTTGAATCGTTGTAGAAAACCGTGTTTTCATTTTCGTTTCTATGTTCTTCATGTTTTTTCTTTTTTTTTTCCACCTGCGAATTGAAACTTTCATTATAAAGCAATTGATATATCTATCGTTGAAAGCTTCGGGTTTACTGCTGTTTCCATAGTTAACACAAGATAGGAGTAAGGAATCGATACGACGATTCTTCATTTTTCGTCTCCTCGACAAGTTTTTGTTGAACTGCATGTACCGTGTACCTGCATTTATCTTCGACTCGGTGAAAAACTTTCGAATAAAACAACGAACGAGAGACTTAATAAACCGTATAAAGTTTATCTGCAGTAAATTTTTCGAAGAAATTGGAATTTAATCTCATTTTATGATCTGCACTCGTAAGCCATCACCTGAAGAACATTTGCCACGATTTGCACCGATGTGATGAGACTCGATCGGATAATTTGAAAGGCATTACAGTAGCCGGATTATTCAATGCCTTGTTATTCTTGTTTTGTGCAACAGGCTGAAAATTGTTTTCAAATTTTTCACCTACTAACATGACGAGAACTAGAGTGTTTTACGTAATTTCTGATAGTAAATAAAAACGTTCAAATTTCAAGATAAATGTTAATGTGATTTTTTAACATCTTCGTAACTCTATTTAACCCTAAACTAGCCGATCATGGAAGCTATTCCAACCACACTCGAAACACACTTCTAGAATTCTTATTAAATCTACGTACGAAATTTAAACCTCCTAGCTCAATTTGGAGCAGAGATAGGTAGAAGATAAACACGACGAATAACAAAAACCTAGCTAAAGGTTACTTTTTTAGGACTGCGAGGGGATGCAATGTGAACGAAAAACGAAACCCTCAAAAGTCACATTGAAGACCGCCACTAAATCTACATAACAGTATTCAACTTTCTAGCTCAATTTGTAGAGAAGATATGCTTAGGATAGGCTCAAAAAACTAAAAACCCATTTTTTCGGGGCTGTGAGGGGTACAATGGGAATAAAAATTTGAAACCCTCAAAAGGTGCATCCAAGACCCTAAGTAAATTCAAATTTCAATCGCCTAACTCAATTTAGAGAGGAAAAATCCCCGATATCTGCCTTCTTAATTGACCTAAGAGGCAAATTTTTGAATATATTGTATAACTTTTGATTCCGTATTGATTGGATCAAAAACAAACAATTTTTTCCACTTTATTCCCTGAGCACCTCCTCCCCAAATCTTGGACATGACTGAATTTTGATCTTAGTGTATCCACAGTCCAAATTATTAAATCTACCGCCAAACAGAGCTTAATATCTAAATTCGACCTATTTTGGTGGGTATAAAGCTGAGAAAATGATTTATAGTTTCGTGAAAAAAATTAAAAATGCTTGTCACCAAAAGAATATTCTTTCATTTTTTCAGCAAAATTAAGTCATTTCCTTTTATTGTGGGGACAATTTTTTCACATTTGTATCCAAGTGTCCTCTTTTTTTTAAAGTTGAGAATTGCATAACTGCGTAAGTTTGAAAATTTTAGCATAAAATTATCGAGTTTAACATTACTTAAAACTGAAATTCCAGTGTCAAGGCTTATTTTTTCAATTTTCCCCAACATTTCAACTTAAAATCAAAAAATTAACTATTACTCTTCCCTTCACTTGCTTTTCAAATTTATTTTTATTACTTTCGTAGTAAGAATATTTTGTCTCTTATATCCTTCCACACAACATAAGACTTAGTTATCAGAGAGTTCTCATCCTTAATTCATGAACGTGATTGATTGTTTATTAATTACTGGCATTTCAACTTTCTATTCAATATAATCCAACTACATAATATCATCTAATGAGTCCGAGACATGTAATTCGAAGTCTGTGAGCATTTTTTGACTCCTCCTAATCCAGTATAAGTCAAAATTTCATCTGTGGTGTTTTTTAACATTCAGAATTTTGAAAAATTGCTTGGCATTTTTTTTTATAACACTCAAATTTTTTGTCAAACCTAATTCCACTGTTGATGGTCCGAATTTGTCAACACTTGACCATTAGGAGTAGGTGGTCATCAGTGGATTGTCAAGAGTTGACCGTCAATAAAGGGCCATCAATACTCACACATCAAGATTTGGACTGCTAACTTTCGATATTCCAAATTCATCAATACTTGATCAACAATATTTGGTTATCAACTGTGGACTGTTGAGAGTTGACTGTCAATAGCGGACCTTCATCCATCAATGTCTACACCATCAAGATTAGGACTGTCAACTCTTGATGGTCCAAATCCATTGAGATGTGACCATCAGTTGTTGATAGTTGACTTTCAATAGTGGACCATCAACACCAGTGCTATGAAGATTTGGACTGTCAACCCTTAATGATCCAAACCCATCAACACTTGACTATCAATAGTTGATAGGGCTCAACTGTGGACTGTCAAGAGTTAACCATCAACATCCGGACCACCAACATCTTAAAAGTCAGCAAAATGTTGAGCAAATTTTCAAAAATTTTTGTCATCACTTCTCCGGTTCTAGCAGAAGTCTAAATTTCATCTGAAGTGACATAACTTTTAAAAAATTCGTGATTGACTTTCAACCTTAGGAATTTTGAAAATTGCGTAGCATTTTTTTCGTCACATTCAACTTTTTTGTCAAATATGATCAACTGTTGACGATGCAGATGTTAACAATCCAGAACAATTGACCAACAATATTAAAGCCATCAATACCCAGCCCATCAGAATCTGAAAAATCCGGATTTTGGTTGTTCAAATTTTGATGACCCGCTGTTTATGGTCAAATGTAAAATATGCTATTTGATATCTTTCGGTATCAGTAAATATCTGACATGGCCAAAAATGGCCTCGATGGGTTTCTCGGACCCTAAAATAGATTTCGTTGATCCCCCTACCCTTTCATTCACTGCAGATCGGTAGGCCGTAACAGGACTAAACAGTGCAGGTTTTTAATGATTCGGTTATATTAAATATCTATCGCCTCATGGGCGGCTATAGTCCCAGTAGCCCCTCCCGCCGGCTGCGCTGCTATTGTGTTCCCATAATTAACATCAAAAGATGTTTAATGGCACATTCTAGAGAAATCATCAACAATTTACCATCAACAGTTGACCTTCATCATTGGATGACATTAGTGGACTGTAAAGAGTGTGATGTCATCATTGGACTGACATCAGTGGACAGATTTTTACAGCCTGGAATGACATCATTGGACGTATTAATATCGAAATATGTTTAATAGCGCATTCTGGAACAATCTTCAACAACTGACCGGCATCATTGTATAACATTAGAGGGCCATCAACAGTGTGGCATCATCATTGGACTGGTAGCAGTGGACTTATTTTATGAAGGATTGATTTTATGATTTAAAGTTGAAATGTTGAGGAAAATTAGAGGTGTTATTAGTGGACCATCAACAGTGTGACGTCATCATTAGACAAACATTAGTGGACTTATTTTATGTGGGATTGATTTTATGATTTAAAGTTGAAATGTTGAGAAAAATCAATGATGTTTGAAGTAGACTCGTCAAAATAGTGGACTTTGACCTTAAATCAATTTTATGATTTTGAGTTTAAATGTTGTCATCCGTTGACCTGCCAACAGTTGAGCTTGACCTTGAATTGATTTTAAGATTTCAAATCGAAATGCCAAGAAAATTTAGTTGACCTTGATTCTGCTTGATTTTTTCATGATTTTAAGTTGAAAATTGAGGAAAATTAAAGAAAGTTGACACGCTCGGTTTTCATTGACAATATGACGTAGAAAATTGAGCTATAAAAAAGCTGGATACCTTCGGTAATGGTACCTTTACCTATTTCACACTGTTTAGAATTTTTCTCAAAATTTCAGTCTGACTGGTGTAAAAAAAAAACTCCAATATCTGTAACGTACGTTTGAATTAAAAATTAAGCTATTTTTACGTATAACAGACTAAACATACACGTGAGTCTATGTTGGTAATATTTTTGAAAGTTTTATCGCATACGTGTGCTAAGCTATATAAAGCATGTGAAGGAAAACGAGTAGAGAAAACGTTTATTATATGGGCGTACAATTGATTAAATTTCAGGACGTTTTATGAGCGTGTTACTCTCAAAACTATATACAATATGGCTTTCAGCCTATTGGGATTTTTATTTCATTTGCACGAATTTGTTCATCTGCAACGACGAGACCATAGAATCCATAGAACGGTGTGCAGGGTGGTGTACGTTTGTCCGTGTCTTTTTTTCCTTTTCGTGTGGGTAGCTCGAGCTAAATACATGTAAATTTTATAATAGGCACGTAACGAAGGTGTATAACGAGTACGACGCGACGTCGCCTTCGTCATCGTTGATATTAAGTACGATACATTTATAAGGTATAGGTAGTAGATTGGGTGGGACTGGGACTGGGAACGTGAAAATGAAGATAGGTAGATATTAGCTAATACGTACCTCCGCTTTTGCTGCCATTCGCAGCCTGTTCCTTCGACTTACGCTACCTTATATCTGCACAAACTGGGCTCTGTGTGAATGGTTACGAGCGAGCGTAGGTGTTCGTTCATCTGTGAGAGAACGTTGTACCGAGGAAAGGTGATGCTTAAACGATTTGCCCATGTGAATTGTATAACCGTTCGAGTCGTACCCTGTAGCGTTGGGGTTTAAAAATGGAAAATAGTGAAATGAATGGGAAGCGGTGGAACAGAAGAGGACATGGCGATGTTAGTGATACGGATACGATTGCGAAGGCGCACCCTTTCGTCCTCACTCGGTCGGTTTTTTTCTCTCGTACTCGGTTCTTTTTTTTCCTCATTTTGTTTGTATAATACAGCAAAACAGCCCGTTATGAGATTATCCGCTATACGTTATAATCTATCAACCTACAGCTATATATACGCCTCCTCCATTGTCGCAAAATGCGTATTTTCGCCTCGTCACGTCGCCTTCTCCGATCGTTTGTTTTTCTTCCGTTTGGTAATTTTTTGCTACTTTTTTTTTTCCCACCATTCTCTCAAGTCAAATTGGCTAATAAAGCGTGTTACTTGCCAAGCGTTTAGCTCTGCAAATAATACCATTTGAATAGGATACATTAGTATTGTATTGGACCAATTGTATCATCTTAATGTTAGTAGTAGATGTCACGAGCGTGTTGTGTAAAATGATTCATTTCCAAATCTATATTGTAACTTGTTAATAAAAAACTGAAGTCAGATGAGTAATGTAAGTAATAAGTATCGTGAAATTCCAACTTTTGCTGTTTTTCTACAACGAGGGCAAATGAGGAGACCTTGTCGTCTTGCTTCTTCAGTACAGCACAACCTTCTCAAGAATTCCACATCACGTCAAAACTATATTTTTCATCTCAGATATTCATATCTTATTGTCAGAGAATCTCGGACGAAAGTGATAAAAAGGTTGGGAGATAGTTCGCAAATATTTACACAGCCCCAATAGTAATCAAAACGGCTCAAATTTAGTTGAAAGGCTGCATCAAGTGAGAACTTAAAGTTATAGCGGCATGAATGTGATTGGATTAAAATTTAGTCATTTGAGCAGTTGCAGCAGAATGTTGAGGAGTGAAGATCGCAAATATTTAGCCTGATTTTCTATGTCATATTGTCAATGAAAACCAAGCGATTACAGTCCATCCACCAGTAGCGGATGAGGGGGGAATATCAACAAAATCCGTTTTGGGATCCTAGAAGACGATTAAGACAATTTTGAGCCATGTCAGGTATTAACATCCAAAGATGTTTAACAGCGCATTCTGGAAAAATCGTCAACAGCTGAGCGCCAACAGTGTGACGTCATCATTGGACTGATACGAGTAGACTTATTTTATGTAGGATTCATTTTATGGTTTTAAGTTGAAATGTTGAGAAAAATTACAGATGTGACATCAATCAACTTATTTTTTGATTTCAAGTTGAAATTTCAAGGAAAATTAGAGATGTTATTAGTGGATCATCAACAATGTAACGTCATCATTGGACTAACATCAGTGGATAGATTTTAATGGCCTGGAATGACATCAGTGGACTTATTTTATGAAGTATTGATTTTATAATTTTAAGTTAAAATGTTGAGAAAAGTTAGAGATGTGACATCAGTGGACTTATTTTATGAAGAATTGATTGTACAATTTTAAGTTGAAAACTTGAAATATTGAGGAAAATTAGAGATGTTTGAAGTCGAGTCGTCAAACAGCAGGACTTGAACTTGAACTCATTTTATGACTCTCAGTTGAAATATCATCATCCGATGACCCACCATGAGTTGACCACGACTCTGGATTGATTTTAAGATTTCAAATTAAAATACTGAGGAAAATTAAAGATGTTTGAAGTTGACCCGTCAACAGCGGAATTGATTTTAAGATTTCAAATCGAAGTTTCGAGAAAAATTAGTTGGCCTTGACCGGGGTTGATTTTACCCAATTTCTCTGAAAATATAGGAGAAAATTTCCAAGAATCAGGTATTAAAGAAAAAAATTGCTCCAATTACATTTAAAATATAAAAACTTACATTTTTTCAATGCTTACTCACTCTTTCCGTGCAAAGAGCTCCAAGCATTTATTTTTTTTATTCATTTTTTTTCTCCAAACATTAAAATCATTTACTCCACTCGATACCGGCCAAAATCGCTCCAATTAGATCAATGGGCTCAGTTTAGCAACGAATTAGATATATATGAGTATGAATGAACTTGGGTCAAAATTCAGTTATGCCCCAATTTGGGGGAGGAGGTGCTGAGAGGTCGAAAAAGCAAAAATTTTCTCTTTTAAGCCAATCGATTGAAAATCAGAAGTTGCATAACATATCTAAAAATCAACTTCCTAAATTAATTAGGAGGGGAGATTTAGGAGTTTTTCCTCTTTTTGACATTGAAAAAGGGCTGTTCCTTCCGTATCTTCCCTCCAAATTGAGCTAGGAACTTGAAATTAAGTATGTATATTAAGTAAGGGCTGTATATGTGCCTTTCGTGAGTCTCGACTTTTCAGCTTTATTTCACCCCTTCAAAGCCCCAAATATGTGGTTTTTCGGTCGTTTTTTCTTATTTTTTGAGTTCGTTCCTCGCACAACTCCGGTTCAAAATGAGCCATGAAGTTGAAATTAGATATGTACATTTAATAGGGGCCGTAGATGTGGTTTTTAGAGGATCTCGACTTTTTAACTTCATCAAACCCTTCCTATCAGCAATGCTTTTTTTCAATTCTCATAATTGTAATGTGTTACGAAAATCAGGCTGATAGATGTTTAAATCGGGTTATGGAGAATCAAAAGTACCTAATATAGTTGAAGTTGGATTACTTTCTTACCGCTTCCTTTCCTCATAGATTGGAGATGGTCTTTTTGGTATCCCGATGAAATTTATAGCCCGAATTTCTCCACCAATTTGTCAAAGAAAATCTGCTATTGAGTTCTATCAACCGGTCCTTTCCATGTCTCCACTCGAAGTTGAACTAGACAATTGGGGACTAAAATTTAGTATGTAGAATTGAGAGTTTGAATTTTGCAGCTCTTTTGCACCCCTCCCTCTGCCCCCAAAAGTAATTTTTGGGCGGTTTATGTCATTTTTTTAGTCTGTCTTTCTTATACCTTTTCTCAAATTGACTTGTAAATTTGATACGTGGATTTAGTAAGGGTCCTGAATGTGTCTTTCGAGGATCGATTTCTCCTTCTCTTTGTACCCCCTCACTTTACCGAAAAAATTGTTTCCGGGGAGTTGTGCAAATTTTTGAGTCGATGTATCGCCTTGCTCCTCCCTCCAATTTAGTTAAAAGGTTCGGTTCAAATTTGATACTTAGGTCTTACATGTGTCTTTTGTTCGGTTATAGTCATCTATTGTATAAACAATCTGAAGTATTACTTTGAAAAAGGTTTTTTTCTTACTGTACAGCTTCTCTCCGAACGACTTTTGCTATTAGGCTGATTTTCTATGTCATACTATCAATAATAGTGAAACTATTTCTATTTATTGACGTTTGCCGGATGGAGGAGGCTGTATCAACTAAATTCGTTTTTTGGATCACCTTGGAAGAACATTGAAACAATTTTTTACCATGTCAGATATTTACTTATCCCTTTAATTTTTTATTTTTATCCCCTCTCCCTTCCGAAACTAGAAATCATTTGCTCAGCTCGATACTGACCAAAATCGATAAAATTTGGGTAGTAGGTTTAGTTTGATAGTGGATGACCTCGAGTTAAAATTCTATTTTTTCCAAATTTGAGGGATGGAGTGCTCAAAGGCTAAAGAGGCAAAAATGGTCGATTTTCAAACTAATCGATAGAAAATCAAAAGTTGTATGACATATCCAAAAATTGTTTTCCTAGATCAATTGAAAAGATATCGGAGTTTTCGATATTTTTCATCTAGAAAAAAGGCTGTCCCCATATATATATCCCACTTCCACATTGTGTTAGAAGAATAAAATTTGGCATGCACATTAGGTAGGAGTTCAAAGTGTGCCTTTCGGGAGTTTCAACTTCTTAGTCCTATTGTACCTCTCCCTCACACCTCTGATTGGTTTTTCGTACTTTTCAAGTTTATGGCGTACATAACTCCTCTTTAAATTGAGCTAGGAGGTTGAAATTTGGTATGTGGACTTGGTAAGGGTTTTTGATGTGCCTAGTGAGGAATTTCAGATGTTCACTGTACCAAAAACTTTTTCAGAACGCTCATTTTTTTTATTTCATGACTGAACAATTCGCATATTTGCCTCACTGTACGAAAATTAAGCTCAAAAAGCAACGCATTGCGATGCTTTTTTGTTCAAATTGCCATTACGGGTATTAATAGTTGTTGTGTATTTTTATTCTGTTTCAGGTGAGCGCCTATTTTCATTTCAAATATTATTAACGGCAAATATTAAAAATTATGAAAAACTCGAATGAGTAAGTGACGCCTGCTTTTATAAAAGATGACTTTTTATTTCGTATTCAATTTTATCGCAGTTTTACGAAATATGGTACCTTTTTATCAAGCTCCGTGAAACCTTTTGCGTACATTTTTAGACGCATCGCTGCGAATGGGGTCACAAACTTTATGTCCTGCGGGGCATATACACAAAATACCCTTCTGTATTTCGAACAAGAATGCAGGCTGAAAAACAAAATTTTGTTATTAAGCTAACCACGTTGCGTCGTGTCGTGTTTCGTAAGAGTAAGTGGAAAAGAAAACTGTCATCCGGTGTAGCTAATTTTCAGCTTACGCGTAGGTCTACCTATTTACTCTTGTACCTTTTTGAAAAATACACTTCGTTCGCTGTAAACATACATACCCACGTAAACCCTCTCCCTCCTCCCCTCCCCACCGTTATCCGTATCAAAATCTCTCTACGCGATGGTTCAGACATATTCTATGTGAAATCTGTCGCTGGTTGGAAAAAAAAAAAAAAAAATCGTAAAATTGCCTTCTTCGTAGGTACCAGATAGAGAGTTAGGCATAGGTACAGGTACGCCTGTCTTATAAATACGTGTCAAATTCTTGATGTCGCAAACAGTAGCTTAATAGTATTTTTGTCGATGAGAGTCGACGTCGCGTGAAAGCTAGAAAAACGATTTTACTGGTACGGTGAATGTACACACCACGTGTAGGTACCTTGTGGCGAGCTAGGCGAGCTAGGCGTAAAGTTTAAACAAGAAAATAAATTTGGCAACATTGCGTGGCGTTTGCAACGTGGCGCAGATACTAGCCAAGTTGGGTAAATCAGTCTTCAATACGCTGGAATTTCGCTTCATTAACAATGCATCATCATCGATGCGATGATTTTCTTACGTTTGGCTCGTGTACTGGTACTTGTTCTCGTAATCGTTACACGATGCCAAATTTCTCGCAGCGAGCGGTCAACATTTCGTAATATTTTTACACGATGCGAAAACTGCGTAAGACCGAAGAAGGTACGTTTGTGTAGAATGTTTTCTGTCAAATTTCCGCCGTTTTCATTCGCATTATTATTTCTTTATTTTTCTCGTAGCATAAATCATGCAGCCTGAATTCGAGGCGTACATTTTATGCTAGTGAACTCGATAAAAAAAAGATGAAAAAAAAATGAAATAAAAGACACGGGCGAGGAAAAAACTTGAGAAACAACTCGCATTTACACTTGACGCCATCGCAGCGCGCAATTCTGGCGCTTTGCTCGAGTCGAGACTACACCGAAGAAGGTACTGGTACATTTCATACCTCTGCCTACGTACGCGTATTTCAACGTCGTCATGAATCACAAACATTGCCTATCGCTGGCGCCTCGCCCGCCAACAATCTCGTCAGTACTGATGGCGATACTGATACGATATATCGGGATATCGATATTTTCCCAAGATAATACGGATGGCGATATTTAATCGAAATATCGATATTTGGTATCAAAAATATCAAAATTGGAGATATCGATACGAAAAATATCGAAAGTGAAGAATATCGATACCACTAAGATCGATGTGCGATGTTTGGAAAACGTTGCTTCAGCTGTATACCAAGTTTTCTTATTCCATAGTACCTAATTGAGAAACAATAACAAATGCAGTATAATTTTTAGTATAATTTAGGTTCTAGCAGTTTGGGTTAAGAGGCTAAAACTTTTAAAAACGACCTCAGGTTTTCAGAAAAAAATTCACATTCTAGTAATTTCACATTTTCAAGTGGCAAAAAATTTTTTAAATCTTTAACATTTAAAATGTCATTTTTATGATTCAAAATCGAAAAAAATTATTTAAAATGACAACTAAAATACGTTACATTACAATCATGAGAATTGAAACAAAACATCGCTTTACGATACTTTTTTCTTGATCAGCATTGCCTGTAGGAAGGGTACAATGGTGCTAAAAAGTCGAAATCTCCAAAAGGCACATCTACGGTCCCTATTGAATGTACATGCATAGTTTCAAGTTTCTAGCTCAAATTGGAAGGGAGTTATGTAAGGAAGAAACGCAAAAATATCAAAAAATGAGAAAACTCGCTCAAAAAACCACTTCTTATAGGGTCGTGAGGGGATGAAATGAAACTGAAACGTTGGAACCCGCAAAAAGCACATCTAAAACCCCCACTAAATGTACATACCTAATTTCAAGCTTCTAGTTCAATTTGGATGGGAGTTATGTGAGGAAGAAACGCAAAAATCTCAAAAAATGAGAAAACTCGTTCA